>JZLH01S0012402.1:0-24259 GCA_001188425.1 Eucidaris tribuloides
CCCAGGTCGAAATTCCAACAGAAACCAATAGGCTAATGGACCAATAGAAACCAATAGGCCTAATGGTTTCAATAGGGAAAGTGAAATATTGGTCCAATAGAAACCAACAGAAAATTTGTATTGGTCCATTAGAAATATTGTATTGGTCCAATAGAAACCAATAGAAAGGCTGTATTGGGCCCAGAGAAACCTATAGAAAATTTTTATTGGTCCAACAGATATGTTCTATTGGTCCAACACAAACCCATAGAAAATTTCCTGTTGGACCCACAGAAACCAATAGAAAATTTGTATTGGTCTAATATAAATGTTCTATTGGTCCAACAGAAGCCAATAGAAAATGTGTATTGGTCCAATAGAAATGTTCTATTGGTCCAACAGAAACCAATAGAAAATTTGTATTGGTCCATCAGAAACCCACAGAAATTTCCCAGAAACCCATAGAAAATTTGTATTGGTCCCATAGAAATGTTCTATTGGTCCAACAGAAACCAATAGAAAATTTGTAATGGTCCATCAGAAACCCATAGAAAATTTGTATTGGTCCCATACAAATGTTCTATTGGTCCGACAGAAACCCATAGAAAATTTGTATTGGTCCAACACAAACCCACAGAAATTTACCTGTTGGACTCACAGAAACCCATAGAAAATTTGTACTGGTCCAATAGAAATGTCCTATTGGTCCAACAGAAACCCATAGACAAATTTGTATTGGTCCAACACAAACCTACAGAAATTTCCTGTTGGACTCACAGAAACCCATAGAAAATTTGTATTGGTCCAATAGAAATGTCCTACTTGTCCAACAGAAACCCATAGACAATTTGTAATGGTCAAACAGAAACCCACAGGAATTTCCTGTTGAGCACCCTAGTCAAGAGATATCCCACAGAAACCAGTAGAACAGAATTAAGAACAGAATTCTACTGGACATAACCCACCAAAAATGAATGTAAATGCAATGTTACAAAATAATTAGGTCAATTTTGCCCATACGTACATGTATCAGAGTAAACAAAATAGAATGAAGCCTTAGGAAACAAATTGCAAGCTACATGTATACTTTTTTTTTTATTGAATTCACTAATTTCAACTTCTTAATAAGAAACAAAAACATGCAATGGACAATTAATATCAGATGAGATTCTACATGTAACATATATTATCAAGGCCTTGAGCAATCCATAACGGTAAAAGACAAGAGAATGCTGGTGGTATTTGCAGCAAACTGAGCAAAAGTAATACATGTAGTTATCACAAGACAGGCGAAAGAAATCATAGACTGTGGGCCTACCTAAAATCAATAGAAGTTTAAACAGCTGTCATCCAAAACACCTGTTGAAAATATGTGTATTTAGATCTATAGCCCAACAACACATTTGTAAAATCTTTGTACAGCAGGCAAATAGCACTTGCAGAAGTATCACCTGTACACTGACTTAAAAGCGTACTCATGGAGTCTGAACTCAAATTACTAATTCATGAACTCTATAGTCTGGAAATATAAAGCTATTGCTAATGACATCTAATGTAGCAACATGTAAACAAGAATGAATACATGTATAAGGAAATATAATACAAACATTCAAATACATTATAAGTTAAAACAGATTTAACACAGAAGAGTATTATTCTACTTACACGTAATTCTGCATTTTTGTACATGTACAAAATAAAGTGCTGGTGGATGACCCTTCTTTTCATCCCAAACATCTCCAGGAAAACAAAAAATGGCATTTATTGTAACGTCTGTAAAACAACAACTCGACCACTAATTTAACAATTTTATCCCTAATCGGGTCACATGATAGTGTTAAATATATACGTATATATATACATGTATCATATGTGTACGCTTACAAAATAACAAACAAGGGTAAAGAAGTAACATACATCAATGACATGTTTTAATTATAAGACTGACAAGTCAACCATACCAAAATATGATTTATGGCAAAACAAAAACTGGTTTGTTTGTTACCAGCTCATCATAAACTTTTGTATACAGGGTAGTTTGAGTAGTTGAATGTAATGTAAAAGTTGAACCTTTCAGCAAATTGCACAGATTTAATAAATGAATATGGCAAGCTGTCGGTGGATTTTTAGTACAGTATAAGAATACAATTTATCTAAATGTTTTAACCTGAATATTGTTGACTCATGACTTTTTTGGCAGCAAGTACATGTATTAGTTTTCAGAATACTGCATTTAAGAAATAGCATGCTATGTGAGTTCTTTGGTAACGAGTGAAGTTTTCAGAATATTCTTTATACATTAGCTACACAGCATTATTAAGAAAATAGAATGATCTCTGTAATATATACACGTATAAAATAAATTGATAGTGGATCATCCTTCTTTACATCCCATGCATCTTCACAAAAACAAAAATGGCATTCATTGTTGTAGTCTTATCTATGAAACAACTCAACCTCTAATTTAACAACCATACCACCAATAACGTCACATAATTAGGCCTACAAAAAAAAGCTATGTGTATGCCTACGAAATAACATACACGGGGTAAAAAAGTAACATACATCAATGACATGTCCCAATTATAAGACTGACAAGTCAACCATACCAAATTGATTTGTGGCAAGGCAAAACTGGTTCATTTGTTACAGTAGTTTGAGTAGTTGAATGTAATGTAAAAGTTGAACCTTTCAGCAAATTGCACAGATTTAATAAATGAATATGGCAAGCTGTCGGTGAATTTTTAGTATAAGAATACAATTTATCTAAATGTTTCAACCTTAATATTGTTGACTCATGACTTTTTTGGCAGCAAGTACATGTATTAGTTTTCAGAATACTGCATTTAAGAAATGGCATGCTATGTGAGTTCTTTGGTAACAAGTGAAGTTTTCAGAATATTCTTTATACATTAGCTACACAGCACAATTAAGAAAATAGAACGATCTCTGTGTTATATACACGTATAAAATAAACTGATAGTGATTCATCCTGCTTTACATCCCATGCATCTTCACAAAAACAAAAATGGCATTCATTGTTGTAGTCTTATCTATGAAACAACTCAACCTCTAATTTAACAACCATACCCCCAATAACGTCACATAATACATGTACTACAAAATACATTTATGTACACTGTATATAGGCCTACAAAAAAAAAAGCTATGTGTGTGCCTACGAAATAACATACATGGGTAAAAAAGTAACATACATCAATGACATGTCCCAATTGTAAGACTGACAAATCAGCCATACCAAATTATGATTTGTGGCAAGGCAAAACTGGTTCGTTTGTTACCAGCTCATCATAAGTACATGTATACAGGATAGTTTGAGTTGTTGAATGTAATGTAAAAGTTGAACCTTTCAATAAATTGCACAGATTTAATAAACAAATACGGCAAGCTGTCAATTGTGTTGTGTAACACCAGAGAAACCTTAAATCCCTTTGCCCTTGGGATCATTAACCAAGTTTGGTCTCAATCCAATCATGCACCTTAAACAAGATGATGAAAATGTGAATACCCGTAGTTTACAATGACGAAAGACAAATGAAATAGCTTACCATATAAGAACCTTTGGTCAGTTGAGCTGAGCAGTTAGTACTTGACCTTAAATATGTTTGATAAAAAATGAGTTATTTTGCAACATAAAAATAGTTTCCAGAATACAATGACATACATGTAAATTTATTAACAGATTTTAACGTGATAGGCTAACATTGTGGAGCTTAAATTTAAAAAAAATTGTCAAACTTTGATATCTGAGCTACATAGTAGTGTTCAAATGGACAAATAAACACCCTACAATACAAAAGTTTGGAAAGTTACACTGCTAATGGCAAGTTATACACGAATAAAGAATAAAACTCAGGGCGAGTTTTATTAACCCAGGTGTACACACAGTAAGTCTATGGGAGGAAATGGGCAAGTGAATATGGTCAACTTACGATTTTCATTTTTTTAAAGCACTAAATAATCATTTTGAAATACAATTTTTTTCAGGGCTTCATTTTTAGACCTCATCACTGGTAGCATGGGGAATCATGCGGCTCAGATTTTTTTAACTGTGGTAAATGTTAGCCAATACCTTTAATTTATGTACATGTACATGTAGTTTCTTTGGCAAGGTGAATATTGCAAATATAAATGAATATAAAAGCACACACCTGATGTAAAAACACTGATAAATACCCGTAATATTAACTCTATAGCACCAAGTTCAATCCTAAAGGTAAATGAAAAAAAAAGTGTTAAGCACATATGTGTATGTATAAATAGTCAATGAAGTACACAAACATTTACCTGCATTTCTCTGTTAAAAGTATAGTTACACCCTCATGGCAGGCTATACATTTCATGTAACAAGATGTCTACTGCTATGTAATGTTTTTGTGGTTTTGCAATTTGCATACAAGCAAACTGAAATGAATGACTAATTAAATCAATGAACTGTCTAACAGCAGAGCTGAAATGGGTAATTAAATGGAGAAGGCGCCAGCAACTAACAGGCATAAGTTAAGAAAATATTTGAGTTCTTGCCAACAAATCAGATTGCACGTGCACTGCAAGGAGCTGACAAGCATGACCAATGCATGTCACGCGACGTGTGAATAGCTGCACTATGTATGCACTGTTTGAATTGATAAGCTCCTCCCGCTATACCTGTTTCTGCAAGTTTTGTGTTAGGGTAAAACTTACAAAGACGTAAAATAAACACAAATTAACTAATTTATAGGGCCTCGATGAGGGTGAGTATCACACAGTACCACTTATTTAGGCCGTTTTTGTCACCATGTACCATAATTCTCACAATGTCATTTTTATTCTTAACTTATGCCTGTTGCTGCCGCCTTCTCCCTTTAAGAGCTGCCAACCTCTGGTGACCAAAAACATACTGATGCATAGTAAAAATGGCGAAAAAAAAATAGTACAAAAATTGGGTAGATTAGACATATTATGTATACTCAAATGTAGTCTTCAGAACGTTCACACTGTCTGTATATGGGGAAGATGGAAACAATTACGCTTGGCTGTTGTGTTTTCTCAGGTCCGCTATTTTCTCGCGGATGTAACCGTTAAATTTGGCAAGATCCCTCTTCTTCTCATCAGGGCTTAGGAGCTTCTCACTCAGATGGAAGGCATAGCATTCTGTCACACAAACACACATGGAAAAGAAATGAATTTAGGAAGCGATCAGAAAATGTTCAATGCCACAGTTACCAAACACCTTTATTTAAACTAATTTTTTTTCAGAATTTACCTGTGAAGCGTATGGCATGCCTTCACAGCAGCACCAGCGGCCGATACTCGATTGTCTGAGTCCAGGTTATTTGAGAATCAGCTGTTGGTGCTGCTATGTATGAAGGCAAGTGGAAGCCATCAAAGGTTAATTCTAATGATAAACAAGTAAAAAAAGTAAAGAAATATCTTCGCACTCCTTTAAGGATATATCTAGGTCTATAGGTAAATTCAAAGGTAAGAGCTCAATGGTAAGTTCTGTTTATTCAATTCTGCATGATTAAAGCCCAAGTTTAGTTTTGGGGATTTTTTTATTTGAAAGCTTTATGCCCAAAAGTCATAGCAGAGTCTGCTCTTTCAGATCAGGTATAACTCATATAACCTTAACACCTTATTAACCCTTTGGATGCTATAATATAAAATATAGTCAAAAATCTCGCCCCGCCACCCCCCGTCCCTCCCCCCCCCCCCATTTTTCATTAATCAATTTTAAAAAAACTAAAGACATTCAGAATCTGTTATTTCTGGGATATGACTTTTGGGCATAAAGCTTTAAAACAAAAAAAAATCCCAGAAATAAACTTGGGATTTAATGACTTGATTGAAGTTTTAAGAGCGGACTCAAGGGTGCCTATGAACGAGTCATATATTTGTCTGTATATGGGAAAGGTTGAAAAATATGACTCACTTTTCATATAATACCCCAGAACAGAAAGTAATTTCTGTCTAGAACAAAACCAGCTGCACAGTTCTCTACATATCACATAGTAACTGATTTAATCGGGACCTTTGATACCCCTCCCACTTCCCCAATTTCATGCAATCAACTTTGCAAGAGTTGAATTTACATATAGCCAAGTTACATCATATATGCTAAATGTTTCATTTTGGTTTGGTCAGTTTGGTTCTAAAGGCATTTTTAATTTCTCACAATCATGTTTCTGAGCTTTAACAGCAGAGTAGTTCAAGATTTTGTAATGACTTTAATTCATGCTTTTCTGGTACATAACTAATAATGATATCAACTGTATTCCCCTCGTTGACTGGTTGCCAATCTGGAAATGGAGCAGTTTAATTGCTATCAGCCTTTAAGTAAGCTTTCACGCTCTCTCACCAGATTTCATGTGGAATGTTTGTAGTTTGTACCCAATCAAAATCAAATTTCTTAAAGATATACAGTGCATTGTCATTATAAAGAACACTGATATAATAACAAAATTTCATTAAAAAGAATTAAATTCTCTGGTCCCTATCTTGGATTTCCTTTTATTGTATTGTTTTTACAATCCAGATATAAAGTAATTTCGTTATAAAGAACAAATTTCATGGATCACAAGGACTTCTCTATAATGAGAGTGCTCTGTGTATAGTTAGGGATTTACATGCCAGAAATTATCAAATAAATAACATCAGATCAAATTGTTCACAATGTGAAGATTAGTGTATATAAACACCTGTCATAAGATCTTTGGGTAGAATATGTGTAGTTTTCTTGAAAATCAGGACATTTACATTTCAATAGCCACATTAACATACACGGGCCGTTCCGTTAGTTCTAAAATTGTCAATCAACTGTTACCCGAAGGTCGCGCAGAGTTTAGCCGTTCAAACAATCAGTGTTCTCAGCTGTTTGTGCGAACGTACACATAACCATGATTCGCAATTTGAGCAAAATTTGAACTTGTGGAAAGATCTATATTCTGGTAGCATATCGTTGATATTAGTTTAATCTCATCAAACAACAAGTTTGTGTCACTTCATGATGTATGGATCTCAAACTTTCAACACACCTGTACTTAAATACCATTTGGTAATGATAATAAAGGGAAGCCATGGTCTTGCGATCGTGAAATCTTTCTTTAAGTTTATAGCATGGTGATTTTCCCATGATTTTTACATTGTATATGAAAATGGGATTTCACTTACAATTTGTATTGTACAGTGACAAATTGGCAAGGCCCAATTCATGGGCCATTCTCAATAAGTGGCAATCTTAAAGATTGTGTTTGGGATTTGCAAGTCCATTATTTCACTTCATTTTCAATACCAAGCGTTATTTTAGTACGTACAAACGATGTGTTAAAAGTTTGAGATCCATACGTCCCAAATTTGTTGTTTTATGAGAAAACTAATAATGATATGTTACCAGAATATTGTTCTTTCCGTGAGTTTAAATATTGCTCAAATTGTGAATTGCGATTATGTGTACTGTTGCAAGACCATCGGAGCACACCGATTGGTTAAACTGCTAAACTCCGCGACCTTTGGCTAACAGCTGATCGGACAATTTTGGAACGGCTCGAGAACATCAACGTCATTGTAAATTTTGAAGTTTAAATGTCTAGATTTTCAACAAAACTATGTATTCTACCCAAAGGTTCTATGACAGGTTTTTATTTATACTAACCTTCACATTGTGAACCATTTGAGCTGATCGATTGCATTCATTTTGTCGTTTTCTGATGTATAAATCCCGTACTCTGTCTTTTGATAAGCTTACCTTTCAAAGCCTTGAGTTTTGAAGGCTCCAGACCTGGACGTGCGCCGTGATCTTTGAATCTGTTGCACACATTGCCGGTGACTGAGCTACCTTTAAGTGTTTCGGTGCCCCAAACCGCTACTGCCATATTCTTCACAAAGAGGCTATTTTTGGTCTGGCCTCTTATCGCATTGAATTTAAACTCAGGTATGTTTATACCAGCTCCTAGTGAAACCTTGGTAACAAAAAAAAAAAAAACCCAATATAGAAAAATTGAAAAAAAAGAGAAAAATGTATAAATATGCAAGAAATAACATATGCTTTAAATATAATAAGTCGAAGCATTTTCTTCAGTCCCAAGAAATTCGACTTACGCAGAGTTGACTGTATTTAACTGCAAAATTATTTGGGGAGGGGGCCAGAAATATGTGATCACCCATCTAGCCAGGTGAAATTTTGTCCGCGTCAGCTGGCATTTTACTTTCAAGTCTCGTGCATCTTTGCAGATCATTTTTGTGAAAAACAGGCATACCATTACAATGCAGCAAAACTTTTTGTTCAATGTATTTATAGCTCCAAAACGTGCTTCTGTGAACAATATCAATGCAAATTGAGGTTTTTCAATAAAATTCACATATGGATAATTCCAGTTTTTACTGACAGCAATTTAATACTTCCATGTACTTCATGAAGTCAAATTATCATTCTCCAACTAATTTCAAGGGAGTTACAAGCCAAAAATATAAATTAATGAATAAATTTGCATTTATAAAAATAGGAAACTTGTACATTTGAAAAATCAAACTGTACTTGACTATGTCTTGGAGATTCCATCCAGTTCTATACTCCTGCAAGTTTTGCAGAAGTTTGTAATCAATGGCCAAGGTCTGAAAGGTGCTGGGGGGGGGGGGCATAATGGTCTGCTTTCAGTGATTCAAAGACCAGCAATAGAAAGGTTCCACCAAGCTGGAATTCTATTCACCCCATTACACCATTCACCAAGCCCTCTATAACTTTAGACCAAAAGCTTCAGTCCTGTACTCTGGTGGTTCCACTGAAACTACATCTGGCTCAACTGACCTCCTCACGTGTAGAAAAGGTCACTAAGTTTTTATAAATAATTCCCCAGAACAGACGGTTTTCTCTGTTCATAAGTGAACGGCATAATAATGTAGAAAAGAATTGTAGCCTGTACTGTAAAACAAAGGGTTTTGGACAATAATAAAAAGCACTCATGGAAGGACTGGTTTCAAATGTCAACAATGAAAAATCCTAACAATGCATATGCAACATTATGATTATTACTTGAAAGGTAAATACACTGTGTGTCAAATTCCAAATATTTTGATTGTAAGAACAGTGAAGGCCAATAAGATATACCTAATACAGTGTGTCCCAGAAAAAAGGAAACTGGATTTTGTGGCAAAAATATTCTATCATAATAATTTCTTCAATGAATTAGGTATGATTGTAAAGCAGTGTTCCTCTTCTTTCATTTGATACATAACTTGTCATTAATCGTTCACGGCACGCGCATATTCCATCTTTGAGTCCATTTTCATGGTAGCAAATGTAATTATTTTCAAGAAACAAAAGCATGACATAAAAATTCATAATCTCTTCTTTCATTTGACACCTCACGCGTAAAAAATTAATGTATGCCGAAAACAAGTAAAATTAAAACATCTGTTTTAGAATGATTTTTAAAGTGAATACATTTTGAGCAATTGGAAACGACCTGACCAAAAGGATTCATGCGCGGCTGACTTCACCCAATATCTTGCTCGGGGCACAACAATTGGCTCTGAATCATGTTCGCAAGGTAATTTCTTGGTTGCTGGCTGCCAAATCCAGGAAACGGGGTTAATGAATGCATTTTGGAACATTTCTGAAAACAAGCATCATTTAAAATTGTCTTTCCTCACTGATGCAACGTAAGTTTCCACGAATGTGATATCATATGGAAGAAGATAAGATCGGCTTTTCAATGATGTCATTCAATGTTGAAGATATTCTGAATACATTCAAGAATGAGAGTTTAAATTTCATATTTGCTCGTGCAAATGATTTTATGACTGTGTCCTGTCTTATTGTCTTTGCTCAGCCATGCGTGAACGGAAATCCCTGTGACCGGTATGAAATTAAAGAGGAGAAAATATGCTTTCCAGCGATGTTTTCCTTTTCATATTTGTTATTAAGATATAAAAATATTTTCATCAATCTCGGTTTCCTTTTTTTGGGACATACTGTAGGCCTATATTGAATATGATGCTACAGCCTACTCCGTAGGACACATCTGATATTGATTTTGGAGGTTGTGATCTCCATCTTGAGTGGCAACTCCTGATCTTGGACCCAACACTGGAAATTAGACATTAATTACAATTACACAAAATTTTGTGATATCCTTAATATAAAAGCCCAAGTTTAGTTTTAGGAATTTTTTGTTATTTGATAGCTTTATGCCCCAAAGTCATAACCCTGCAATAATAGATTCTGAATGTCTTGAGTTTTTTTTAATTAGTTAATGAAAAAATCTAGAGGGGGGGGGGGGGGTAGGACCCCGTGAGATTTTCGACTATATTTTATACTATAGCATCCAAAGGGTGAAAAAAAAAGCTTTAAGGTTAGCTGTGTTATACCCGGTGTTATACCTCATCTGAAAGAGCAGACTCTGCTATTTCGGATGAGGTATAACTCATATAACCTTTTTTTGTCTTTAGTTTTTTTTTTACATTAATTAATAACCCCCGAGATGTTCAGCTATATTTTACATTATAGCATCCAAAGGGTTAAAAAGGTTATATTAGCTATACCTCATCCGAAAGAGCAGAGTCAGCTCTTTCAGATGAGGTATAGCACATGTAACCTTAAAGCCTTTTTAACCCTTTGGATGCTATAATATAAAATATAGTCGAAAATCTTGGGGGTCACCTCCCCACCCCCACCCCCCAGAGATTTTTCATTAACTAATTAAAAAAAAATAAAAGACATTCAGAATCTATTACTGCAGGGTTATGACTTTGGGGCATAAAGCTTTCAAATAACAAAAAAATCCCAAAACTAAACTTATTTTTTTTATATAAGACAGGGCTCAACACTAGCACTTGCCCGCTTGCCCAGGGCAAGTAAAATTTCATGTGGGGCAAGTAAAATTTTGATCATGAAATGAGCAAAATACATCCATAAACAACAAAAATATGTCTAAAATTTTGTGTTCAGGTCTATTTCAACATTATTTTGTTCATTGTATTTAATTTTATGACTCAACTTCATAAATCACACCTATTGCAATCCCCAGAATTAAAATAATAAATGTCCAATGCTATAAAAAGCCTTATTGTTAAAATTTAGTGAGAAATCATTTAGAATGTTTTTGTTTATTTCTCATCGGGCAAGTAAATCTTTCATTCGGGCAAGTAAAAATCCGAAAGTGATTATTTTACTTGCCCGACGGGCAAGCAGGCAAAAAAGTTAGTGTGGAGCCCTGTATAAGACCTAAATTACCACAGAAATACTCACTTGGCCATTAACTGCATGATACCGCTTTGCCTCAGAGGAAGTCTGCATGGATGGTGGTGAAGAATCTGGTGTTGCAGGAGGAGTCTGTAGACTCTGTATATGTGGTGAGTGCTGTGGCATTGGCTGGGTTGTAGTCTTATCCTGTGCTGCCGAAGATGTCTGTGTTGAGTCCTGTGGTGTTGTCCATGTGGCAGGAGGAGGCTGTGATGTTGTGGGATGAGGTTGTGGAGGGGAACCACCCTTAGTTGAATGACGATGTGGTACTGATTGAGTCTGCTTTTTTGCTGTTTGGTCCTTGATCCGTGGTCCCACTGAAACTTAAATGGCAAAATATCAAGGTCAACAAAACTGACAATAGAACATACATGAACAAGTGCAAATTTCTTTTCATTTTTCAACCATGGGAATTTGTTCGTAATGTTGTTGGCGCGAGCTTTACATGTACAAGCCAAATCCATCACCCCTAAACATTTTTCGAGTTGTGTTTGCACTGAGAGAGGTAGTCGGCTAGTCGCCACGGCATTTAGTGACCTTTTCCTATTGAATCTTGCGCATTTGTGATATGCGGTGTATGCAACTCCAAAGTCACACAACTTTTCCTACATGCTGTCACACCAAAAACAGCCCCAAAAATGTGGTGGAATCGTGTGTAATTTCAATGCAAATTGTGTTTTCAACCTAATATCACAAATGATATTTTAGGATTAAATCAAAAACCTGCACAAAATAACCCTTACATCGAAACCTTTCAGTAGATTTTATAGGTTTCATAAATCATGGTAGCAATTTTCAAATGATTTTTAAGAAATTTGTACATGTATCCCTCTGATTTTGATTACTAGCTAGACTCAGGAGTCAGAACTCATCCTAGTTCACTTCTACTTCTTTATTTTGCTACCTTGATAAAATGAGAAACTTGGTATAACAAGTTAAATACAAAAATTTTATGATCTCAATGATCTTGCTATAATTAGGTTCTACATGTATGTAACTCGCAATCTTACATTTATCCAAAATCTCTCTCTGGAGTCGCTGATTCAGAAGCCTTAATTGATCCAGCTCCTTCTTCTGTTTGTTGGACTCCTCCTCCAGGCTTAAAATTCTCGATTTGTGCAGGCAGCATTGCCTGCATGGTGCCGGCTTTTTTGAGGAACTGGCATCAAGTTGTGCTTCCTCCTTCCGCTTCTTCACCTTTTGGTCCATTATTTGTTCCATCGCTTTTTGTTGGGCTGCCTGGGTAGAGATAGTTTTTTGTTTCTAATAAAACAATCGTAGAGATAAAAATTACACAAGTGATTTCCTAAATAATAAACATTTACGAGGACTACACAATGCATACCATCCCTCACCAAGTACAAATTAAAGTAAAGGAGCAGGTAATTAACTATCTTAATATCTACATATTTTGATGAAATACGACCTACATGTATGACCCTTTTCCGAAATCAAAGATGCTATATAACACTGTGGAAGACCCGTTTAAAAACTGTCGAACTTGGCTATCTGAAAGTGTCTGACAGAACAAAAAAAAAGAATTATAATTCTGCAACACAGCAGTCTATGGGGGGAAAGCTGGAATAGTCTCTCATTGAATTTCACTTTTTTAAAGCACTTAATGATAGTTTTAAACTGCAATTTTTTTTTCAGGGCTTCATTTTTAAATGGTATCAGAGACACTGGTAGCATGGGGAATCACGTAGCTCAGATTTTTTAAACTGGAAACAGTGTTATACAATTCCTATAAAGTTAGGCTGCATTTTGAGTCTATAATACCATGTGATGTTCCTTCAATCATACCAAATTTCATTGAAATCTGCCTAACATTACTAAAGTTAAAGAACAATTGGAATTGGTTCATCTGGACTTAAGTTTCCCGTCAAATCAAAACAAGACTGCTTTTTTGCAAGCAATAATGTATTTACATTTTTTCCAATTACTTCCCCCACTGCAATATTTAGTACAAGTTTACAAATAGACATACATGTACAGTACATGTACTTATTACATCAAATTCTAAAAAATCAACTTACATTTGCTTTAAACACATCATCTAACTTCCTCTTAGCGTTTATGGTCTTGGGCTGAACCTGCACCTCATCCTGTTCAGTGGCCATGCACTCTTCAACATCGTCGTCATCATCACTTGATTCAGTTTCAGTTACCGTGTCCACACCCGACTCATCACGAACTATGCCGAAGCGAATCCTCTTCCCGTCCACGGTCCCATCAATACGGCCCTCTACGTATTCCTTGGTCGCTGCAGTGAATGCAACAAAAACATAATACTGTACAGTACACAGTGATTGTAAACACTAAATATGATGCTATATATCAATGTTTGGACTTTCGAGGAATATTTTATTAATTTATTCCAAACATTTTTGAACAGATTTAAAGTGATAGGCTAACAATGTGCAGCTTCAATTTAAAAAAGTGTCAAACCTTGATATCTGAGCTACACAGTAGTGTTCAAATGGACAAATAAACACCTTAGAAAACAAAAGTTTGGAAAGTTACACTGCCAATGGCAAGTTATGCATGAATAAACAATTAATACTTGGGGTGAGTAGAAAATAGTCTAGGTGTACACACAGTAAGTCTATGGGAGGAAATGGGCAGGTGAATGTGGTAAACCTTTGATTTTCACTTTTTTACAGTCACTAAATCATTGTTTTGAATAATTTTTCAGGGCTTCATTTCTAGACCTATATTAAGACACTGAGTAGATTGCTTTCGCCATCTCACCGCTATCGGTTACTTTCGGTCACTACAGAGCGAGAGGTTGTTCAATTCACCTTCAAATAGAATTCACATTCAGTGATCTGGACAGGAACGATAGCAGTACCAAATCTACCACTCATGCGCATTGCACAATGACTGTACTTCATTCAGTTTGCGGTCATACAACATGGAGTAGGTGCTCACGCTCAACTTTCTCTCCTAAATGGGAGAGCACTACCACCCCCTCCCCCCCCCCCCCCCCCTGAGCAAGTTTTCGGCTGCTGGCATGACCGGGGAAAATTTAGGACCTGGATTTATTTTGGCTTTGGCTCCGTGGATGAACAAATTATGTCCCCCCTACATTTGAAAATGGATTTGCGCCACTGCCCTTGTGGACCTCAAAGTTGATCTCCCAGTTGGGAGAAAATCTCCCAAGTTGAGCGTGCGCGTACACCCCTACTAGGCAGTATTGTAAGAGCTAAATGTTAGATTTTGGCCCCTTCTCACGGCACACAAACATTTTGTTAGATTTTCCATACATAACTATTAAAATTACCTTATTGTCTCACGCATTTCACTTGCCTTGGCTATGCTCACACAAATGGATTCACTGACATCAGCTATATACAGATCTACTTACAAAGTTATATGTAACATTAAGGCCACTGCACACTATACGATTTTCCGTCGCACGAGTCCCGACTCACCAACTTGGATCTGAAATAAACAGCTTATATTTCGTACACGCTGATTAATCTTAAATGCAAATCGATAAGTCGTGCGACGGAAAATCACGTAGTGTGCGGTGGCCTTTAGACAATTTTTGCCGTGGCGTTAGCCGTTAGCATATTTCTGTGAAACATATTTCTGTGAAACATTCCAACCTTTGCTTCTGCTTCTGTTGGATAGTCTGCAATCACTGCCGGAAGGCTGTTAAGTGTTACTATGCACAGTCTAGCGACAAGCAACGCTGACGCGAATGCATCAGCGTCGCAACTATACCCATTGGTTCTCGTGGGGTCCGAGGTGCGACTGTGTGCGGCGCTTCTTGTTACAAAGATATAATTATATAAACTTTCCACCCACAGACACTTCAATATCTATATAGATCTAGTTGCAGCGCATTACTACAATTTAGAAAAAAAGTGGAACTCACCCAAATCCGAGATTTTCTTGAGACTTCCTTCGTCACGGCAATACACGGCAGAGTTGTTTTGCGTGTTAAACTATGGGAGTTGCTCGCAGTGATTCTCGGGATCGCGAAAATCACTGCGAGCGACTCCCATTGTTTAACAGTGTTAATTTAACACGCAAATCAACTTCGCCGTGCATTGCCGTGACGAAGGAAGTCTCAAGAAAATCTCGGATTTGGGTGAGTTCTACTTTTTCTTCTATTTTTCTAAGTTTTAGTAATGCGCTGCAACTAGATCTACATGTATATAGATATTGAAGTGTCTGTGGGTGGAAAGTTTATATAATTATATCTTTGTAACAAGAAGCGCCGCACACAATCGCACCTCGGACCCCACGAGAACCAATGGGTATAGTTGCGACGCTGATGCATTCGCGTCAGCGTTGCTTGTCGCTAGACTGTGCATAGTAACACTTAACAGCCTTCCGGCAGTGATTGCACACTAGCTAGATCTATCCAACAGAAGCAGAAGTAGAAGTTGGAATGTTTCACAGAAATATGCTAACGCCACGCCAAAAATGGTCTAAACGCACAGTCTAACGTTACAGTACAGACAAAGGCAGTCCAGATATCAAATACTGTCCCATGAAAAGTTGCGTTGCCATTCCGTGCATGGTAATTGTTGTGTTGCTCACATTCTGCCCATGTGTGTGTGTGTGTGTGAGTGTGCGAAAAATTGTAAAATCCCATTATTAACATCTCGTTCGTTGATAGCGTGTGTGATACAAGTAATTAGCCAATAATATTGTCGTTTCAAACAAAAATCAGCACTGTCGCAAGATTCCCTAAGTGTCACTTACTGCAGTGACGTGCACAAGCACTGCACGTGTCCTTGCACGCACGCACGCACGCACGCACGCACATAGCGTTGTAGTAGACTACGCAGTGATAGTAAATAGATCTAACAGTTACATAGACAAAGTTAGATCTAACGTTACAATTGCCGAGTCAAAATTTTCCACAGTTAGCGACAGTGCTTATTATTTTTGGTTTGTTTGAAACGATATCAGCTAATTTACTTGTAGATCTATGACACACTTATCACGTGTTTGTTTTTACAATTTTTCGCACACACACACACACACGGGCATGGGCAGATTGTGAGCAGGTGAGATCTAACGTTAGTCAACCAACCGGGCAATGTCCAACATGTCCAACAATGAGAGAATGGCAAATGTCAAATGAATGGGACAGTTATCAAATCACATGATCATACAATGAACACATTTTTTTTTTTTTTAAATGGATCAACATTAGGCTTTAGTAAGAAAGAAAATAATATAAACTGAATTGAAATTATGTAAGTTACATATTAACCTCCAAGCAACACTACTTGCGCTCTATAGTAATCAGGCTTCTTCCTGTCAGTGTCACCATCCTTAGTACCACTCGTGCCAGTACCATGTCGTCCACGCCATGCCACTTGGTAACACTTCCCTTCGATGTGGGTCTCCTGATCAAACCCCTTGATATCGGTGACAGGCACAACAGACAGCTCCTGATCTCTCGTAAATTTCACGTAGGCGTAATTCAGTTTCACCATGATGAAGACCTAAAGATTATCAATATTTTACAGAGAAATTAATGGTTTGGAAAATAAACTTTCGTTTCGAACCTCGGTTGATAACGTACTGATGAGAGCTTGAAGTCCGCGCTTAAATTCTAGCGGCTAGACGTACGTAGACCTGATTGGTTTTCGAGATCACGTGTCGATTTTACGCCGATCTGATGAAGAATGTTTCATGGCACATTATAATCATAAAGTCATTTTATTTAACAAAAAATAGCATAAGTGTAGCAAATTGAGCACTCATAATTAATTTTAAGCTTTTATAATATAAAAAAGATTATATAAATGTGAAAATTAAATTTTGAAGGACAATCTGTGCTAACAGGCACTGCACGTACGATCACTCGCTAAACTAGCCACTTCACTTGCGAGCACGCGCCCGCGTGCACGGCCAATGATATATGTATATATCACCGACGTGTACGCACGTACACGTCGCGCACATACGTTATACATATTGCGCGGAAATTCGAATTAGAGCTACACGTCACACGTGAGCTGATCCGAAACGAAAGTAGCTGACGTGGCCGTGATTTGCTCCTATATTCAGGGTTAATTATTCGAACAGAATCAATAAATTGTCATGGATCGTCACCCTCGTAAAAGAATGAAATCTTACCTTGAACCGGGGAGCACTGCCACGAGAACTCCCGCAACGACAAGTTGGAGGATCAGAAGGAGGCAAACTTGTCAGCCGCAGGCGCAGCATCGATCTCATCCTGATCCTGCCGAAGTCGATAACGAAACAACAGAGTCAGAGACCATGCCGTTTATGAACTACGAGCCTATGGCTAGTGAGCGTGAAAATGACGCGGATGATGAGTCGGAAGAATCTGACGCTAATCTTTTGCAGCTTTCCAGAGGCAGAGTAAATGTAACGTCACACAGCAGAACAGGCATGAAAAGACCGCGAAGAAGTGGAAATTCATCGACCAACATGTCAACAACAGGCATGACAGGTAACGACTATCTAAGCTCAAGTCAGTCAAGGACAAGAGTAGAGTAGGGTGGGGACTTGAGTAACTGGACACATAGTTTTTGAATTTTTTCTGGATATGTTGCCAAAAACAGTAATTTTCATGGGTATCAGTATTTTTATAAGAAGTCCATGTTTGCCAGAAAAACGATGCGTGAAGCGCCGTTCTAACGTGTGTTGTCTGGGTTTTCAACCCGTCCAGAAATACAAGTTACAACATCTCGTGATACGTACTAGTACTATGTTACAGTTCTATTGCAAATGTGCAAATGATACTTGTTGCGACAGCCTGCACGCAACGTCGCAAGAGAGAGTGTGCGGGCTGAGACTGAGTAACTGTTAGATCTACTCATACGTTGTTTTCCCAGGGGCCAGTGCCATTACAAGCGTGTAGCACCGATCGCGCGTCGTGAAAAAACGCGTAAAAAGGTTGTTTTCACGATGTCGGCGATGTACCGCGACACGAAAAGGGTATCAAATCGGGGAAAAAGGGCAGAAGGGTATACTTTTAACAGAAGTCTTACTTCAAAAGGGTATCTTTTCAGACTTGAATACTTGTTTAGGGTATACTGAGATCGACTTTCAATTACGTGTTTAGCCGTCCATTTTGAAAGTCCATACACGCGCATGGTGTACACCTTGTAATGACACTGGCCCCCCAGGGGTTGTTTATTGTCGCGAATTTCGGGACTTGCGTCCTGTACAAAGAATGCAAATACAATAAAATCGCGAAAATATACCCTCGCAAAGCGCGAACTCCCCCTCTTGAAGTAAAATCGCGAAAATATATGATATCCTGATAACGGCAAACGGCTACAATTTATAACTAAGTTAGTTGGCAGGTTGGTCCAACTTTTCACAGTCTCAAACAAGAACACATTTACTAGCCATGAGCTGCCATGTTACATGTATGATGTTTCTCTGAAGCTGCACCAAAGCCTGATCCTGATGCGCCTAAACCCGTACGCGAGCGTGCGGCCAGGCTGGCATGGAGCGGTGCGGTGCAATCTTCGGAAAAACAAAGCAAGTGCGATACTGCGATTGGTACGAGACGAAACCCTAGCAGACACTAGAGTAGCAGACTCTAACTAATTTAACGAAATTGGTATCAAAAATGTGGAGGACAATTGCAACATATTTTTTCACAAGTAAATAAGTTCTCTTTTCTTAGGAAAGTTGGACCAACTGATAAACTCACATGTTCCAAAATTAATTTACTACACGGTACACGGGGACGTGTATCGCGGTAAACATAATAGGCCCTACATGCTACCCCTTTACATCTGTCTGTATTCTTCTTAGCAATGTTCATTCCTGTGTGAACTGGTGAAGGCATGGGACAGGGTAACAGGTTCCAATAATCCATGTAATCCGGCACCTAAATTTTTTTGATTTTTTTTTATGATAGGGGTCTAATCTATTGAACAAAATTGTTTTTGAACCAAATTTCATGCCTGAACTGAAGAAATTGAGTGCAGATATTCAATAAAGCTGAAATTATTTCACATAGAACTAGATAGATCTATTCAGAAATGCGTTTTTTGGCCTTGTGTAAAAATCACAAGCAGTCTCGTTGCGCATTTTCTATCACTTCCGTGAGTGTTTAGCATTAAAGTTAGATTCTTACCGAGGGCTAACGAACGTTATTCATGCATTAAATGTAGACTAGAGATAGAGCAGAGGGGTTAGAGTTAACTAACGTTAGATCTACATACAGTACGTAACTGTACTGTGTACATTAACATTAAATCATTTTTTTTGGGGGGGGGGTTGGATTTTGTTAGAAACTTTGGAGAGTGATATAATAGAATCTATTCTTTTTTTAACAAATAGAATTGCATGCGTTTCTCAACCTTCCTGACTCGGTATCTTGGTTAATAGTTACACTAGGATCTACTTCATGTTCGAGCCACTCGAGCAGTGAGGCTGAGGGGCTGATCTGCGGTAATCACAGTCATAGCAAGCAAATCAAATTCTGACTTGATCTACATGTACACGTACATTTACCGTAATCCTTGTTGTCCCGAGCAGAGCACGAATGGCTAACAAACACTGGAAAAAAATTTAGTCTGAGTTTGTCTGTAAAAAAAAAATAGAATAAATGTTTGGAGTCTAACTTAGACATACAGTAGGCCTACATGTACATGTATTTTGATTTTATTTCTTTAAATGTATTTTTTTTTTTTGGAGGGGGGTAAGGTACATGTAGGTCTACCGTCTGTTACTCATCAGATTTTTGCAATGGCTAAGCTGCACACTTTCGCAGCAGAGCCAGTGGCCAGTGTTAATGACCTAACATTACTTCTGTTGTCAAACATTTGAACATCAGCCACTGATGCTGCTATAAACTTGCTGAAGCTATCACAGGTCACGCTGATCATGTAGAACTAAGGGGTAGTACAGAGCAAGCTATCTCATACTAGGAAAGTAATGGCCAATGTATGGTGTATACATGTAAGAAGGAAAGAACTCATTTGAAAGAGCATTTTATTGTACAGCAGATTCTGTATGAATTTTTCCACCAAATGTTAATGCACAGACAAAGGACAGACGTTGAAAAAGAGTTTTATTAAAGACGCTACATGTATACTGAGGTTTTTTTTTTTTATTTTTAGATGGGGCTGAGGGCTACATGTATTTGTGCAGGTAATCAATTTAAAATTACAACAAGATCTAGTTTATGACAGTTTAAAAAAATAAAAATTTACTTGGGCTACTTTTCCCATTTCAGTGCATTCCAGATATTCTTTTGAATTGAACCCTATGATGATTTTCAGGGAATCGGGGGCTCTGTTTCAAATTTCGCGGGATTTTGTACCATTTTGGGGGCAAAATCGCCCTGCCCCCTCATGTATTTTTACCCTGGTTTGTGATAATCATTGAATATTTGATAGTGAAGTAGGGCCTACGTGTATGACTCAAACAAAATTGTGTGGAAGCCAGTCTTGTTTCATTTGCACTAAGCCACTCAATTTAAATGTTTATTTTTATTTCAGATCACAGTACCAGTGACGATAGTAAGAGTGCATCTGCAGATGACAATGACAGCATTTCCCCTCAGAATGAAATGTCAAGAAGGACAAGAACCTCTGGTTTGTCTGGTAATTAATATTATTATTATTAATTTATTTATTTTTATTCTTTTAAAAAAATTTTATTATGCCTCCGCCCCGTAAGGGAGCCGGAGGCATTATGTTTTCGGGTTGTCCGTCCGTGCGTCCGCACTTTCTTGTGAACAAGATTACTTAAGTACCGCTGGACGGATTTTAATGATACTTGGACCAAGGATGGACCACTAGGCAAGGATGAATTGATTAGATTTTGGGACAAATCCGTCAAGGGTCAAAGGTCAATGAACTTTACCCCAAAATGCCATTTTCTGCCTATAACTCCAGTTAGGAGTGCTCACTGTTGAAATAATTTGGTGGTTAGGTTAAGGAACAAAAGACAAATATTTTGGTAGAGTCACAGGGGTCAAGGGTCAAAGGTCAATGAACTTTGTCCCAAAATGCCATTTTCTGCCTATAACTCCAGTTAGGAGTGCTCACTGTCAATATAATTTGGTAGTTAGGTTAAGAAACAAAAGACAAATATTTTGGGAGAGTCACAGTGGTCAAAGGTCAAGGTGATGAGTACATCTGAAAAAAGACAAATAATTTCATGCAGATGAATAGGTCAAACGTTGAAGTAAGATAACTTTGTTCTGAAAGGTAATACATGTATTTAGTATTTCATCTACTGAAGGTCATTTGTCAGTAAACTGTTCCCATCATCTTTACAGTTACTTGGTTCCTTGAAAGTCGATAGCGATCATACTATGAGCCAGTTTTATGTGCTACATGTACATGTATAGTGGGCGGAGGCATACCCATTGACTGGGCGCAGTCGAACTTTTCTAGTTATTATTATTATTATAAAAAATTTTTTATTTATTTATTTATTTTTTATTTTTTATTTTTATTTATTTTATTTTATTTATTATATTATTATTTTATTTTATTTTTATTTATTTTATTTTATTTTTTATTTTATTTGTTATTTTTTTTATTTTTTATTTTTTTATTTATTTTTTTTTTTTTTGGGGGGGGGGGGGGGCGGGGGGGGGGGGAGGGGGGCGGCGGGGGGGGGCGTTTTTTGACATCGGCCAGGCAGTGAAATATGGAGTTTAAAGAATGATTCCGAGTTTTGCTATGTACCGAGAGTAAGTATTATCTTCTAAATTTGTTCCCAGGTCTTTCCTTCTGAAGTCATGTCTCATCTTTATACGCGCAGGGGAATCCATGTTTGTAAGCGCCTTTCAGCATCATAAACAAAACATCAGTGCCTTGGGCCTATCGCATTAAGGACATGTTCTGATCTGTGAGATATGAATATCATATAGAATTACAGTCTCGAATTGAAAAATGCATTCGAAAATTGTCAGTTTTATCTTGCTGTACCCGTGAAGCTCACGAACTGATTCGTTCTCTAGGATTATATCTGTGCTGTTACCTCGGTCTAGCATAATATCATATATTATTGAGACTACACCCTGCCATTCTCCCTTTCTTTTTTTTAATTTTTAGTGAAAATGGTGTGGCTTTGGGCATTGAGTCAGCTAATTCCTTGGTAAGCGTCATTATATTTTGTGTTTATATTGTTTGGTGGAGTGATAATTGGGGAAGGGTTCGGCTGGTATAGTGAAAGATCACAACGTCAACTGTAAACTCCCGTTACTTATTAATGAAAGAAGGGTTTGTTAAAGAGGGTGAAAATTTGATGTTAGATGTTTGATTTGTCTCTCTCTCCATCTCTGTCTCTTGTATTATTAGATTGTAACTGCTGATATATATGACTTAATTTTTAACAAATATGTCATAATAAAATGACAGTGGGTATTTGAACCCGTCATAAAACAGCCTTCCGGGTGCGATCAAACCGACCGGACAACAAGGCGATAGCAGGCCCATGGACATGATGAAACACAGGAACTGACAAAAGTTGTCTACCCTGTTCCAAACTAGGTCCCTAAGTGGAACTAGATTATTCAGAGAGGGTAAACAGCTCTGGCGATGTAATAGGATTTTTCATCTTGCCTCTCTACTGTAATTTTTAAGATCCCAGACTGTTAATCTATAAATTTGTACAAAATACATCAAAAAAAAAAAAAAAAATATTAAATGTCGAATTGTGAGTCTGGTTATTTTTAGTTTCTGGTTCATCGGTAGTCAATGTCAGTACAGGGACTTGTTGAATTAAATTGCAGCCCGGAGAAGGCTGTAGATGACAGATTTGATCCCAAGCCGGCTATTGTTTTTTCCGACAATTTTGTTAAACATTAATTATGACATTATATTGGTCACATGACCTGAAGTATATTTCTGTGTCTTTCCTCCCCCAACACTTTTAAGCATGGTCCATATGCATTCTGTTTCACTCATACTCAGCACTTGGCCCCTTCTCCTTACAGTATTATTTCTCGCGTCTTTCATCAAAAATACAGTGATGAATGATGCGGAGTGATGTAAATTTGTATCTTCAGATGAAAACGTTCATGCTTTCAACGTCGAAGTATTTACGATCAGGTGCTGTCTTGCAACTTTTTCCCGTGTATACTTGTGACCTCTTTATTTTATAGCTCGAGGGTCACAGGTGTCCAAACTGTCATGTGCTCAGCAGCAGGCAGTTTTTTGGAAAAAATTTAAAATACAAGTACGCATCACCACCCGGGTTATAACGCTACGGCGTCCGGAGTATGTACCCCGCACAAACTGAAGGCTCGAGACCTCCGCACTGAGCTTGAATTTACTTCCGTCCTTCCGACGGTCACAAAGAAAAGCTTCAAATGGCCGCAAAATGTTTTAAGATCTCTAAATGAAATCTGTATCTTTGAGTTTAAACATCATTACACTGTTTTCAAGCCGGAAGATGTATTGTTTGTAAAATAAATGCTAAAGTCCAAATCTTTTTTCTAGTGTGCGAACACGCCAGGACGCTGCTGCTCACTTTGCCGCTTGCAATATCTCCTTCTTCAAGACGGCCCCACCTGATAGTTCTCTCACAGCTATTAACCCTGACCATAACACATACCCTATTGTTGTTTTTTTTTTATATTAAAATAGTGTAATTGCTTCTAAACTGTTTTGGAACGTAGAGTAATATCCTTAAGGGGATTTTTTTTTTTTATCTGGTATGCCGTAAATTACAGGCAATATTGGTGCTTGCCCAACAGTAATATCATTTTTTTTTAATTGTTCATATGGACAGATCTCTATGTATAAATATCAACAAAATGTGAACTGGTTGAATATGCATGGCTTGCATTCATAGAATAAGCATAATATCTTTTGTAGTTTTGTGCGGTATAATGACTGTGCTACCTGTCATACTTCTCTGTCCCATTTAATGGTTATCATTTTATTACATAAAAATAATAGGATCATTTTGGGAGTACATTCTGTGTATTGCTTGAGGTCATGAGCAGGCGTCTTCGTGCTAGAAGTATCATGTGCTGATTATAGTTCCCTCACAGCTCATTACATGCGACGTATAGCTGTATATTAAAGTCTAATAGCGGTGGAATTACAGTAGTCACGT
>JZLH01S0012405.1:0-11421 GCA_001188425.1 Eucidaris tribuloides
AAAGAGATAATTCTATAAAGTGGGCCCACTGGAACCCATCCATTAGGAATGATCACAGCCATTCCCCCTCAATAGGTCCTTTCACTTATAGCCACCCCTGCTTGAAATATGTATCCTTGGCTAGGGGCCTGCAATACGGCATTTTTCATCATGGATGATTTCGAAGGTTTTCCAACCTCGTCGCTCAGCGTACGCTCGCCTCGCAAGGAATGCGTTTTCACCACCTAAGGACGAATAACATTCAAACGACATATTCACTATAAAAATAAGCCTAGTACTTAATACGGGCGATTTTTTTGATACATTTTAAACGGCAAAAGATAGCAAAAAGAAAACTTGACGAAGGGGTAGTCCCTATCCCGCCCCTATATCCACGCTAGCGTTCGCCAGCGCTAAATCCACGCATCTCAAATTGCAATTTCGGCTGAGCGCTGGGTGCGCCCACCAATTGACTGACCCACGTACGCCACTGTTAGCATATGAATTTGCACTGACGTGTACTGTACATGTTCAATTTCACAAAAACTGGCGCATCTGCCTCATATGTCTGGATAATCTTTGAGCTATTAGTAAAAGATGTGATATAATGTTGTACAGAGGACACACTCACTGGACCTTAATGATTGCATAATTCAAGGTAATCTTAACATGCCTGTAATTGCCGCAGCATTCCCTGTTCTCCATCCCTCAAACTTTAAACATTGAACTACAGGATACTAGTAATTATAATATCTACTCTTTTATGTATTATTTTGTTTACCTCAAACTTGTGTCCGAAACTAAAAATTGCACGAAGAATACCAACAGATTAAACATAAATGTATCAGTAATTAATTGATTATCCAGCTGGAGAATGATTGATTTCAAATATTACAGTGCATTTCTGCATTGACTCGCAGCCTGAGACATCTCATTCTTGGTTTCCAAAGCATTAATTCTTTTTTGTGTCGTCCACAGGGAGTCACCCAGCTGGCCATCACACTGGCAGAGGAACCTGAGGACCACATCCAAGCCGCCGCTGCCTGGGCCCTGGGTCAGATCGGACGTCACACCCCGGAGCATGCTAAGGCCGTAGCAGTGGCTAACGTCCTCCCCAGGTTACTGCAGTGCTACATCAGAGCTGATGCTTCCGAAGACCTTCAGACAAAGGTACAGGACACATTTCCTCAAATCTTTAATTATCTCTTACCAAAAAAAAAGGAAATTGCTACCATTTTGCTTTATTCTTTATTACAAATTTCACAAAATTAATTTCCACAATGCACATGCTTATTATTATTTTATAGCGAACTAGCACGAGTTTGAATGATAAATGTGAAGTATTCACGTTATTTCTGCAGCACAAAAGCATTATGTTGTAACAGTATGTAATTAAAAGTGATTAATTTGTCAACTCCAGGATGCCGACCTTCAGTTAAAAACATATCATTTCATTTGCTAAATTGACATTCTCATCAATTTTAATGTATTTCCTGCCTCATCCTGCCATGAAGCACCTGCATGTACAGTAACTACAAATAATTAATTTGATGCCTCCCGAATGCCCGACTTTTATTTTGAAAAGAATGTTGTCATTGCTAAAGGGAAATGACAAGAATAGAGGAAATCCTCATTGTTACATGTCTCACTCCGAGAATCAAGTATACTGTTCAAAGTTTCTGCTGTGAAAATGTTGTAGTTATACATTTCCTCTCTGTTGTACAATTAATATTAGAAAATGCTGTTACCGTGAAATTTGTTTTGTAGTTTACTATGACATCAATTTGTATCAGGGCCAGAGATTAATTTAATACTGGTAAAATAATGTTTGTTTCTTCTCAAACAAACAAATTCAAGGCAAGCCCTTGCAGCCTGAAATACATTCTGGCCAGTGTGTATGTTTCAACTTCGGTTCTTGAGGCATTTTTCAATTCTCCCAAACTGCCCTGTAACATTCTGATTAATTTGACCTCATTTCTTCTCCCATCCCACGAACCACCTCACAGGCCAAGAGAGCGCTCAAGAACATCCTCCAGAAGTGCGTTCACCTTCCGGCCCTCGAGCCCCTCCTCCACGACGCCCCGCCCAACATCCTCAAGCACGTGGTGGGTCAGTTCGCCAAGGTCTTGCCCCACGACCCCAATGCGAGGCGGCTCTTTGTCACCAGCGGCGGGCTGAAGAAGACGCAGGAGATCAAGGCCGAGCCGGGCAGCGCCCTCCACGAATACATCAACACCATCAACAACTGCTTCCCAGAGGAAATTGTCAGGTAAGTTGCTTTAATTTGTTTTTGTTAATATGTGACCTGTCACCACAAAACTCACTATATGATGCACCACGCCATACCCCGGGGCACCGTTGTACCCCGGGGTACCACGTTGTGCAGCGCCCTCTTGCGTTCAAAAATGTATTTTCTTCAGTAATGATCGCTGAAATCAGTGGTTATGATGCAGAGGCTGTGCAAGTGCACAACAAAAAGGCATAAACTTACGAAAAAAAATAATTCAACAAAATGGCAGATTTCTAGTTGGTACCCCAGGGTACCAAATACTGCATCATATGTTGCAAAAATATGAAACTGTGTTTTTCTTAAAGTCTTACAGAAGAGACTCTACGCTTTGAAATGGTGTATAATTTGTTTGGGATGGACTAAGCAATCCCATTTAAAACCCGATCATAAGTTTGGACTTTCACCTAAACGATCATCAGGAAAACGGTAAAAATTACTGCAAAGATAGTGCTCATTCATGCAAAACGGAAGGCCTTGGCAACTGTACTGTAAAAAGTTTGGTAAACCTAGTCACTTTCCAAAAGAGAATTTTTGATTGGACAATCCTTTTTAGCTTTTACAGCACTATCAATGAATAGTTCACAAATGTAGCTTTGTGCTGATATCAAAACAGTAACACTGGGACTTGAAGATTGGATAACAAGCAAGTATATATAGCATTATATTATGGTTAATCTCTCAATATGAAGGTCAAACTTGGCAAAATTCTCAAGTTACCACAGAAAAAGTTTGAAGTCAATTTCAAGGAAAATCATACTTAATCAAATTTGGAAAGATCAAACATGAATATATGTACTTTTAGAAAATATCAGAATCCCACAATAAACTTTTCCAACCCAGCTTGACTACCATTGTGACTTATTGTTCGTTTTGTGGTGACAGGTCACATGATATATGAAAGAGTTTCATAAGTAATTTGGTGGAATATGAGAAAATGTGACCAAATGTTATCAAATATCATTTTGTACATTTCCATTTTCAGTCCTACATCATATATTGAATTAACGATTGTTGTGTGTTTATTGATTTTAAAAAGTATAGTTTTGTAGATGAATCTGGATTGACAGCTCAATTTATTAATCATATTAAGGAATGAAAAAGGCCCAAACACATCTTGGCAAGTCCTCATATAAGTAAGAAGATTGGATTTAATTGTAAATGATTCAGGTTATTCTTTTTAAAAAAATTGTATTTAAAGTCTTGACCTGTGTGATGCTTATTTTCCTACCATGATTAGATCATAAGTTAAATTTAATAATTTTTTACATTTTGGGATTATTTGATCATTTCTGAAAAAGTAATATTTGTTTCATTAAACACAATCTCACAACATTTTCGCATCCTAAACGTTGTTTCTGCGTTTTTTCTTCTCCGTCCAGGTATTACTCACCAGGGTACTCAGATGCCTTGCTGGAACGAGTCGAGCAGTACCAACCAGTGGCTTAGATTATATTAGGAAACATATGGGGGATTCCCCTGAAATAGACTTGATGAGATATCTACTCAACACTTAAATTTCTGCATTCCTTACTTTCTAATCATAACTTGCATTACATGGCATTATTTTCAAACCAGTTCATGGCTGTTGTGCAGATCAAATGTGGAAACTGTTAGGATTTCATGGGGTTTTGGTATTGTCCAAATGGGTGGTTTTCATGTGGATTTATAGATGTATGTAATTTGTAAATCACAAATCAGAGTATGTAATCGTAAACATGAGTCAATTTGTTGCAATTGAAATTAGGAAACACGGGGGGCTTTTTATATGCTGTATTTGGCAAGGATGTTTACGGATAAGGAAAAGTTATCTAATTTTAAGCTACTCATCAGAATGTATTGGAATAGACGTGTACCATTTTCCGACTGTTAGGAGTTTGCACTTTCACTACATCTTCAGATAGTGAAATTGCATGTATCAATGCTTACTGTTCAACAATTTGCATAATTATACCTGAGCTAAATGTCATTATCGCTGTTACATCTACAAATTGTTTTATGCAATTGAAACTTTTTTTATGAATAAAAATATGCAACAAAATACTATCATATGTGTATATTTACCCTTTCTCCAAATTTATTTCGAATTCATTTACTGTTACAAAGATGTTGAAAACAACATTACAAATTTCCTTTTGAAGTATGACAGATATATAATTTGTATGAAACTGAACAAGAGCAAAATAATTATTTATTGCATAACCATTTTGTTTTATATTCACATTTCTACTTGTAACAGATCTTCCAATCTGTAGAACAGCACAAATTTGTGAATTTCCAGAAATTTCTGTTTAAGCAGTTTATTTGTCCTTGTACTCAGAATCAAATTTCAGAGTATTCTGTCAATATTAAACATTCTTTTGAAAGGAAAATACAGAAAGAAAGAAAATCCTGTTTAGTTTGCAAAAGTGTATTCAGTGATCAATGTGTATATCATCGCTCCGTCCCATTATCAATTAGTATTAGTAAGTTTGTATAGTATGTAAATATTTTTTGTTCTACTCCTGCATATACTGTACATGTTAAGTATTTGTGAATAAATGAACACTTATGTATTTGATATTCTTGTATCCATCGTATTTCAGTTTGATTGTCGTGTGAAATTCTTGAATCCGTTGTTCAAATATTTTGTGGGCAGCAATTACTTGTAACGTTTCGGGAAGCGTTACTGGAAAAAGTCAGAACACATATAAATCATAAGTCAAAGTTTTGAGATAACCTAACTCAGAGGCTGTATTCAAGCACAGTATTACAATTGCTCTGCAAACATAACCAAAGATAGAATACATTGCAATAAGTTTATTTTACTCACTGATTATTTTTTTGGGGGGGGGGATGGAAGTAGGAAGTTGTGAAGATGTGCAATTACTGAAGTTGTCATACAGTCAATCCTGTCTTAGCGGCCACCTCTGAAAAGCAGCCAAACTGTCTATAGTGGCCATAAAAATTATTCCCTTGGAGATGAATTATGATATAAAACCCATTTTCAGTAGCCACCTGCCTACAAAGGTCACATTTTTTTGTTTCCCTTGGGCGGCCACTATATACATGTACAGGTTTTACTGTATTTACTTTTAACCCCCTTCCCCCCCCCCCACACAAAAAGGTGTAAGACAAATTAGGTTTTAAACTATTCCTGACACCCCCCCCCCCCCTTTTTGAGGAGACTACTGTGGCTGTACATCACATAACATAATAGACCATGCTAAATCTTAGTAATGTTCGTGCTTTCATAAAAAAACACAAGAGTGTGTATACATTTCTCAGTGCATTACTTCCTAGCCTTTCACCAGTCAAAACATAAAAAGTGCAAATCCAGTAAATAAAGAACAGATAATTTGGTACAGTGTATTTTTTTTTCTACAAGTGGTGTATCCTACTACGAACATTCAAACAAACCCATTTCATGTCGACCCAAATGCGCGCACGCACATACACACACACACACACAAACATGCGTGTAGTCACCGACCGAGGACGTACAATTTTTAATGTGAGTGTATCTGTGTGTGAGTGTGTGTTTGTAACGGTAATACCGAGGACACACACAGCAATTTTTTACCTATTAAATGAGGAAACTTCTGACAACTGCGGATGTATACATTACAGTACACAACCTCCAAATGCGGACATTCTCTATATACCCCCAGACCTTGCTTACTGGTTGTAATGCCACATACGCACCACAATTACAAGATCTAAAAACGTGGACCGTCCCCCCTGGAAGGTACGTCCACGGTTGTACAGTAAAAATTAATCCAAAACGTCCACGGTTGGAGGCGATTACAAACACACACACACACACACACACACCCCTATACGTGTAACTGCCGCCAAACGGGGACAGTAAAAAAAAAAAAAACACACTCCGTATACAACATGCAATCGAGGACACACACTCCCGTGTACAACATGCAATCGGGGACGCTTGTGTATGTGTATGATATTTCACCAGTAACCGGGGACGTTGGGGGTGCACACAAATTTTGGGCCATTTTCTAAGGTGCTTTAGCGCCATCTACGTTTGATTTCTGGCCATTTGAGGGGTGAGAACCGTCCCCGTTTTCCTAACGTCCCCAATCTGATAGTGGAGTGTCATACTTACGTCCCCGGTTGAAAGCGATTACAAACACACACACACACACACACACACACACACACACACACACACACACACACACAGCAGACACACACACACACACACACACACACACACACACACACTACGCATACACACACACACACACACACACACACACACACACACACACACACACACACACACACACACACATGCAAGCACACATACACAAGCACACACACACATACACACACACACACACATCCACACCAGGGTTGGCAATTTAAATCAGTTGTGTTTTAAATCATGATTTAAATCGTGATTTAAATCATGATTTTTTTTGAAAAATATCAGTGATTTAGGCTAAATCAAATAAATTGATTTATTGATTAAATCACGATTCAAATCATGATTTAAATCACCCCTTTAAAAAAAAATCATGATTTTTTTTCCAACCCTGATACACACATACACACACACACACTTACATATGCAAGCACACGCACACACACATGCGCAAGTACACATGCGCACACACACACATGCATAGGGATATACACACACAAACATATGCATGCATACACACACACACACACACACACACACATATGCATGCATACACACACACACACACACACACACACACATATGCATGCATACACACACACACACACACACACACATATTCATGCATACACACACACAACACACTTTTTTTCAGTAATCTTTATTTCTGGTTCCATGTATTAACAAACGCAAAAACAAAATAAACAAATTTTTACATTCATTTTGAATTTCCAAACATAATTATGCCTTCACTTGGAATGTGTTAAAATACACACAAAGATTTGTTACACTTTTGTTAAAAAAATGAAATGTACAAATCCACTATATTATTGCAATATTAATATTTAAAAAAAGTTTCTCTTACTCATTCAAATAATACTTAATTATTGTGAAATCACATGATTAAACATACTAAACAAAGACACCTTGTGCGATGGAGCGCATTCACAACACACACACACACACACATACACAGATATGTACATTTGCAAAAAAAACATCATCGCGTAAACACTTACACATTTATAGATTCTGCACCTTACACTTTTATTGTGGTTTTCTGCAGGTAATTTCCGCCCATGATCTGCAGGGATTCAGTCAGGAATAGTGTTAATTTGATAATGAACACTTCACCCAAGACCACAATTGATAACCCCACAGTCATATATTGACGAGAACTTGGTTTTATAATTACCTCAACCGAAGAGATTTTCAATAATATTCCTTGCCCATAATTAAAATATTCGATTGTTTATCGCTATTGGTTGATTGTGGTCATTTCGCCAGGAACGGTAATTATGCACAATGTTGAATTGTCATTATTTACAGAATTGCCACTTGAAAGTGCCATATTCATATTTCAATGTTTAACTTATTGAAGTGGGTGTGGCTGGGGAAATTCTGTATTTTAAGTATTATATGCTGCCTCTCCATACAGTGCAGCACTATTGCTGATTATTATACATGTAAATCATCATTTATTTTATAAATTTTAAGTATTACTCCTACATTCCGTGATAGTAATTGCAGAGAATTAATAATTTACATTTTAGGGGAAGATAACTATATTCGCCAGTTTTTCCTCACACCTTAAAGCCCAAGTTTATTTGCGTGATTTTTTGTTATTTGACAGCTTTATATGCCCCCATATGTCATAACCCTCGTCAAAAATAATTCTAATGTTCTTTAAGTTTTTTTTAACTTAATTAATAAATCTCGTGGGAACACCCCAAAATTTTTACATTTATCGATCTAAAGGTGAAAACTTTAAAGTTACATGGTTTCACCTTCATCGTGAAAGACGCAGACGCGCTCTTTCAGTATGAGGTTATTACTCTATATAACATTGTAAGTAACCCTCTGATGCCTGTAATGTAAAAACTATGGTCAAAATGTCGGGGGTCCTCCCCCCCCCCCCCACATTTTTCATTTAATTAAAAAAATCAAAGACGAAAAAAAGTTATGATTATACCTCAGCTGAAAGACCGAGCTGCTGCTCTTTCAGATAGTAACTATAACATTAACCTTAAATCCTTTAACCCTTAAGACTATAGTAATGTAAAATTTTTGGTGGTTTCCACACGAGATTTTTCATTAAATGAATAAACAAAAAACTACTAGACATTCAGAATCTTATTTATTGCAGCGTTATCGACTTTGGCATAAAGCTTCAAATAACAAAAAAATCCCCCAAAACTAAACTTGGGCTTTAAAACGAATATTCAGGTTTGGATGAATTATTTTGCATTCATAGACTAGGTCTGTTCATCCCCCAGGATAACTTGTTAAGCGACATGTAGTTTCATACAATTTGCCAAATTAACTTTCATTACCACATTTTGAGTAAAGAAAGATTCTAATGAAGAGTCTTATAATAAACTTGTTAATTATGTTTACACTACATGAGATAGAAGAAAAAAAACAGGTTTGTTTAATTTAAGAATAATATTTAAACAATTTGAACCACGGTAGGAAATACTCCAGGCCGACAGCGATTTCGCCCTCGGAGGAGTCCAAAATCCCCCTTAAAACCTGAATAAACCATTCTTGGGCGACCATTTCTTCAGATCCGCCTCGATCTTTTACACATAATTTAGGAAATAACATCCTCTGTTTTTATCAAACATGTCATGAAAAAGTTGTTGAGCAAAACTGTTCAAGTTTCTTAAGTTATTTACATCAGAAACTGCTTTTGGTGGCCTTGTTTCATGTGCATTATAGCCCAAAATTTCAAGAATCCCCACAGGCTTCCTTTAAAAAAATTATCCTCTAAAAATAAAATTTATTCTATCCTGATTTGGACTACCTGATCTGTAAAGAAGAAGAATTATCAAATTTCTGATGTTGGTAGAAAAATGTTCATGTTGACAATCGTCATTTCCCAGTTTTTTCGTAGCTTATTGGAAAAACAGGACACTTTTTCTCTGAAATTGCAATAATACTGTCCTCTCTCTTCAAGCCCACGGCTTCTGGAGTTCCGTTTTACCACTTATGTGATCTCAAAATTCAAAAGAAATATTTCTTGAGGAAAACATCATGTCCGCTCCACTCCCTCAACCAGTCGAAGGGGAAAAACACGAAAATAAAGATGAGGTATTCATGTCCCACGCACGACATCCTAATGCGTTTATTGTTTTACAAAAGGATGCAACTCTATTTTGGCTAATGCATTGATTGATATTTTGCCAAGTTAGATATTGTGCCTACAGCACTGATATTAATTTGTTGCTCAATCATTACATTGATAGGAAATCATTTTAAAAGGAATGTGACATTATATGAAGATGAACTAGGAGAAACGCGTTCCGCCCTGTTTTTCCCCCTGGTACTTCCCCAGACTTTTTATTTCTTGGCAGCATAGACTCCTAGTATGGAATGATCATAATTTAATTTAATTTCCAGTTTTGAATTGATAATAATTAGCGAAGTACATCCCTTTGTTTTGATGCAGGGAAATCGTTATCTGCAATGCTGAGTGTTGTGGACATCTGTAGAATACCTCCATCAATTTTTATCGAGACTCTACATTGGCTAGAGAGGCTGAGAGTGGCGAGGCTCAACACAACACTTGCCCACTTGCCCAGGCAGTAATATGTTCGCTTCGGCAAGTGAAAATTGTTGGCAATTTAAATTTACTTGCTCCGGTGCAAGTAAATCATTTCAACTTCTTGAATCAAGACTTTATCAAAGACATTATGTTTGTACACTCAGCATTCAAGATTTGTTGTGTAAAATACTTATCAACAACGAGCTGTGTCTTGAAAGTAACTATATTTAACAAGCATTTTGTTCACCTTGGAACAGAATAAAATTGATGGGGGGGGGGGACTTAATGAACGAAAACTTAAATGTGCTTTGCCTCTATGGGCAGTTAGTCAAAACTTTATGTTGAGCCAAATACGATTTGCATGGAATTTCAACAACTTTTGGGGAGGGGTAAGTGTTGAATCAGAATTTATGGCCAAGAGAGTAATTTACGAACGACATGTCAATGCGACACTATCAATAACTTACACCCAGTGAACAATATGCACGCACCGCTCTTGCTTGGGGGGGGGGATTCGCTTCCATAGTTTCCCAATAACACATAGGACATTTACCCCATTTATGCCATTTTGTTTTTTGTGGGCAGATGCGTATGTTGTTTCTGTTTAACTCAGCTAGAGCAAACAAGTCATCCTTTCATAAGATCGACCATTTCTCAGTGACACTTCAATTTATAGAAAAAATGTAATAATTCATTAAATACTTATGTTCATCAATTAGACACAATCTGTCTCGATAGATCAAAAACACCATCAACATTGAGCATAAATACATCAAAACATCAATTTTCTGCACAATCAGAAGACCGCCACAGAGAAAGTAGCGAGTTCACAACAAATAGATTCAGAAGACCAAGGTCCCACGTTGTTATTCTGGATATTTATTATGTATCTATTTCTCAGAGCCAACTATAATTGAAAAAAAAATTAAAAGCATCACATGACACTCAATTATAATTAACATGTGATTAATATGACTTGAAGAGCTACAAGGCGGAAGCTTTAGAAAATCACTTATGATGAAAAACAATTCAATAAAGCCACTTTAACCTGACCAAGTTCCCTTGTGATACTGAGATTGGGACCAATTATCCCTTTTTTCACAACACTGAACTGAAAAAAAAATCAGGAAGGTCGTCATGTAAAATGATACATCACATTCTTGATGACATTGCCTTGCTTTGTCTCTCGTAATTTTGTGATGACGGCCATCTTCATATCACCAAAAGATCTAATGTTTATTGGAGTTTTTTATTTTCTGGTAATATTGTTTTCTTGAATTTGCGTGTTTCCTCATGAAATCTTGGAAACAAATTCTTTTTTTCGCTGAGGCTTAAATTCGACTGAATCCAGAGTTGTTGGCGTGTTCCTGTAATAGAGGAAAGGAAAATAACATTTTTTGTGGATATCATTTAGATATGTTCCACAACATTCTGGTCATCATTATTTTTAGCAACATTGAT
>JZLH01S0012405.1:12786-26703 GCA_001188425.1 Eucidaris tribuloides
TGAAACATACAAGATAACTGTATATCTTTCAAATGATGTACAATTTGGTTTCTGGGCTAACATAACTGATTCCTTTTTAAGAGATGATCCACTTCGAATTTACAAGTGCTGAAATGGGCTGATTAGTCCATCTAGGGATGAATTACATCACCAGTGCTCATTACAAACTTTCAACTTCATTTTACCAATAAATATTTTGAGTACCATCTTCTGAAATAATATCTATGTCAAATTTTGATGGTTTGCCTCTTCACACAACAGAGATTGTCGCACAAATCATCAAAGCATTCTTCCCTAAATGGTCCAAATTTCAGCAGTTTCCTTAGACAATCCATATTTAGACTGACTCCCATCTCTCTGTGGTACAGTTACGTCTGCCCAAGTTGAAATCACATAAGTTGAGTATTGCATTTAGAAGTGCAAGGTCTATACACCTTCCCTTTACTTTCTATTGTTTACCTCTCAGTAAAATTCTCTCTCTGATGCAGCTTTTTCTTCATTCCCATTGGATTTACCTTATGCAGAATCAACTGTATTCCCAAGATAAAAACAGAAATAATTTTTGGCTCATGTTTAAAAACACACAAACCCCCCCCCCCCCCCCGCACATTTGCAACACAAGTCAATGTCTTGAGAATATGAATGTTTGAAGTTTCATTTCACAGAATTTGTTTGCATGTGTTGCCCTCCATCCAGCACAGCCATTGCAAAACACAAATAAATGATTTTGTCAACGACGCAGGATAATTCGCAGTGTGCCTATACGAACCCCGTTAACTGTATGACATGTGCCTATACAATGGCCGTTTACTGTATTCATTATGTATGATGTTAGCGGCCTTTGCATTAGTGTTGAACGACTAAGTCGCCAAAAGTCGGAGTCGTGACTATCGTTGAGGAGTCGCGACTCCAACTTTAGAAACGCAAGAATCGACTCCATGCAATCACATTGTGTATGCCATATAAACCAGTCAAAACATCAATGAAAATGTGTGGGACAATGACAAAAAGTCACATTTTTGAATGATTGTAATCACAGTTGAAGCAACCTAAGTTCAAAAATAATTTTCAACATGAACTTACTATACTGAACAGTCATTGTATAGGCTGTAGTGTGCTTCTTTTTACCTGTTGATCATGCCGACAGAACTGAATGCTGAGAGTCGGCAAAATAGTCGGAGTCGCGACTTTTGATCAGCGACTAGTCGACTCCCATAAATCCTGGAGTCGTGCAACCCTACTTTGCATACACACACGACATACAGTTAATGGCCGTTGCATAAGCACACAACAAATTTGACCATAATAGAACCATCTACAACAGTCTTGTACATTACATCCAGCTCCATGCACATGCACATTTTCACGGCAATCGGGGGTGATCTGCGGCCAGGATTTTGTAGAACACTGTACTATTTTGTCCACCATAAAAGTTTTATTGCAGTTAGGAAATGTGAATTAGCAATCATTTTACATGGTACTGGTGAATAAACTTGTAATAAACAGATGAATGCCGCTGATTTTGACTGGGATCTATCTATGCACATGAATGAAGTAAATGTTGTACTGTACAGTTAAACAGACCAATTTCTTTTTCATGTAAGTGATTTTATTTGCTTTTTAACTCACATAATATCTATAGAGAAAACATTTTCCTGTTACACACTCTGACCTGTTACACAGGCTGATAACAGCTAGGTAAGTAACATCATGCTGTTTCACAATGTATTTAAAATCAAATTCTAAAATAAATATGTAGAAAAATGTTGCTAAACCTGAATTACCTCATTCAAAAAAAAAATCCTTTTATACATGGCACACTCTTTTCACATGTTTACAGTAATATGGGACCAACTTGCAGTAAGAGATTTTCAAAAAGAGTTTACAAGAATTCATGTATGTGTGGCAGACAGGTAAGAAAGTATGGAACATTTAAATGTACAGAACTACCTACTACATTTTTACAAAATACAAAATGAAATGAAATATTCCTGGAATGCTAGTCCATTCTAGCTTTGACTGTCCGTGTAGTAACTTTGTCCTTCTCTCTGTGGGGATAAACAGACAAAAACAACAAAACAAAGAATTAAAGCCACTGGCTAACATTTACCACAGTTAAAAAAATGTGAGCTACATAAACCTCCACGCTCCGAGTGTCTTTGATAAGGTCTAAAAATGAAGCCCTGAAAAAATTGTATTTCCAGATGATAATTTAGTGCTTTAAAAAAAGTGAAAATCTACAAGCATTCAAATTGACCGGATTCACCTGCCCATTTCCTCCCATAGACTTACTGTGTGCAGATCTAGGCTATTTTATCATCCACTGGAGTAGAAATTGTTTATTCATGCATACCTTGCCATTGGCAGCATAACTTTCCAAACTTTTGTATTCTAGAGTGTTGATTTGTCCATTTGAACACTACTATGTAGCTCAGATATCAAAGTTTAACAATTTTTTAAACTGAAGCTCCACATTGTCAACCTATCACTTCAAACTTTGAAACTTTTATCACTCATACATAAATTATAATCATAGGGACTGGATATATCTAAAATTAGATTATGCACAGCTACTTATTTTAATCAGATGTTAATCTCTTGGTAGAAAATTAGCCCCAAAATATGTGCGCTTACATTTTATATCATGTTTTCTCGGTGTAACCTTTTAAATTTGTGCAGAGAAATCGAGAAAAGGCTGAATAATCACAACTTTGCCAACTGGATTTATAGTCAGACAACAAGTTCACATAGTTTGACTTGTGTTTTTATAATTTAACACAGTGACTAAGTTTATTCAGCACAATGAGGGCGGGGACTCGCATGATCAATTCTGCCATATTTTGGCAAAAGGAAGCATGTGGCAACTCACTCAAATTTGATTTATTGATGTTTTTGAAACATCCTAGGCATGCTGCAGCAGCTGTACCTCAGGCAAAATTTGGAAAAGAAATATAATTTATTTCTTTTCTACTGAGAAAACTTTAAGTTAAAATGTGATGATATTGCATTGATGCCACTGTTAATGACAGACACAAATTTCTCATTTATGAGAAATGACCATTTTGACACTTGCTTCCTTTTGCCAAAGTAGAACAAAATAGACTCTGATACTCACATGATATGTACAACTGCTCCCCAACCTGCGAGAGCATCCCTATCAACAGCATTTAGTAAACCTTGAGATAAAGTTTCAAACAGATCATCAGGTTCCTGTGGGAAGAAAAAAGAAAGAAGTTTAATGTGATTTTCATTAAAATGAGGCAGGAAATAAATCTGCTGATTGTTGTAATCATTTCTTTTATTGAAAGAAAAGACAAAATAGATATAATATAGTACACATAAGTTACACATTTGGTACTGTCCAGGACCATGTTCCCTTTCAGGAACAGGCAGGATGATAACAATAAATTTACAATATAATACAATACAATACAAAACAAAACAATAATATAGCAAACTAATATAGGGCATTCAGAATATTATGACATTTGGATTGCCTTCTAAACGATAGGTATACTGAGAGTACATGTACATGTAGTTTGGTGAGAATATCGGAAAAAATAATTTGAGAGTAAATCAGAGTTTGGTAATACAAATGTAGGAATATATATTCATATTATGGTTTATGGTAAGTGTTAAACACAGAAAAATATAACATGATATCTAAGCCTCTACTCTTCCCACACCCTCAGTTCCCTTTTATTGTAGCAGATATATACAAGTTTGTTGAATAGTGTTAAAACAATCATGCAGCAGTTTAAAGGTAGTGTCTAGTTTCAGTAAATGATGAAAAATTATATTTTCTCCTATTGTGTTGTTTAGATAGACATAATTATATCCACCTGTCCTGATATGATGTTCAGTCAAAATACAGTAGCACATCAAAAGAAAAAATATAATAGCAAAGAAATAAACATTCTCTTATAGTTAATCATATCAGATGGGATACATGCATGTCATACTCATTCATAATTTCTGTCCAAACTCATTTGATGTGGGGCCTAATTTCAATAATTTCAGTAATTCATCAAAGTAGAAGAATTAAAATGGTCTCAAAAAAAAAATTTGTAGCAACTTTTGGAATTTGCTGTTCTTCTCTTCAGGAAATCTACAAGAAATATGCAACCATGGTGTCGCCCGCAAGGGTGAAATGCCAACTCTAATAAGTCTACTCTCCTGTTGATCTAGTTCTTTTCTTGCATAGTGTTCAATTCAAATACTCAACATAATTGTTGTACAACCAAGCGACAGTCCAATCAAAACACACCTGGTAAAGGCATTCTGATGTTCCAATTCAAGGATATGTTGTTAATTCATGAAACATGCAAGTAGGCTTCTCCTAGTAATCCCAATTTTCCCAAGTATGTTCCTTTTCCCAAGACCTCTTGATCTCACGTTTTAGTAATCCTAAACTTGTGCGTTGAAACAGTCAGGATTATCAACACATGGAAATTCAATTCCATTTTATTTCAAGCAAAACAGTAGAATTTGAAGACACCTAATATTACACATTTTTTTAAAGGGGGGGGGGGATTAGGGGTAACTTCGGCTGTAATCCCAAGTTCACAATGCTGCAAGTGAAAATGATTAGGAGTAATAACCGTGTGGAACTTCAACTGAATTTAATTTCACAAAGAAAACATGTCAAGCTTGGTGACACCGGAAATCACAGTTTGATGTTGAAACCCTGTAACCAGTTTGCTTCAAAACACTTTCATGAGAAACAGGTAAGCGAAAATGTTGTTACCAGATTAACTTGATGACCAAGAATGACAACAACAGCTATTGCTCCCTAGACAATGACAGCTGCCCTTAATACAAGTCAATCATTTTGGACAACTTCAGATTTGAGCATCTAAACTGTTATAGATCAGCTACACCAGGCAAACAGCCATACAAAAGCAGGGCAGAGCCAAGTGCTGGCTTATGAAATGAAATGAAACAAATATTTCGAGTTGACTTACTAGATCAGGAACCCACAAGGATTCGCACATGCCGTAGAGCTGTTCCGTACACGTTCCCGCGACGACAAAGTCGTCTGTGAACATGGGGCATCCTATAAGGTCGAGGTTGCAGATGAAGGGCTTGTAGGTCTTGGGATCTAGGCCGGCTATCACTGGCTCAATGAAGTAGGGACCAAACCTGAACAGAAAAAATTTACAAGTGCGAATGGACAACAAATATGTACTTACTAACATACAGAATAAATGATGAATGCTCTGGCCGTTGTCAGAAGATTCCGACCAGTTTTTCCAACTTACATGATTGTATAAAAAACCTTTGATCAAATATTACTCATACTCCTAAATTTTGCGTATTCTAGACATATTAGCAATACAAATGGAGTAGCAATTGGAAATTAAACACACCAAACTTGACTTCTTTGCAGTCAATGTGGGCATGTATAAATGTAAATGTCGTGTCCCTCTGTAATTATTTACCTGAAAGATTCACTGATTTAACTTTACTTCTAACTTCTCAATATACTGTATGTGCTATAGTACACTTTGATCATTATCACAGTCTGCACAAGTGTGTGTGTGTTTCTGTTTGTCTGTCTGTCTGTGAGTCAGTCTGTGTGTGTCTGTTTATCTGTATGTCTCTGTGTGCATTGTTTTTTTTTTTTTTTTTGCAAGGGCTGACTTACCTTCTTTCATATAATAGATTTGACACCATGCTCATGAAGGTCTGGGGTTTAATGTCTCGATTCTCCCTCAGTGTGTACAGATTCAGACGAAACTTCAGCCTGTTTGCACTGTTGAAAAAAATGCACAATTTAAAGGAATTAGTTGTACATCTGGGCACCTGGAAAAGTCAGGAAAATTGCATTAATTCATGAAGATTACAAAAATTATGCTTTTGACTTTCAGTCCAGTTGTCTCAGTACTTGCGTGGTCATTATTTCCCCTGGGCCATGAGATCTTAATTCTCAGTAATCTCAGGAGTACTTTTTTTTTTATATATTCAGTAATATATATTCAGATTTATTTCATTCGTCATCATAAAAACATTTAACAAATACACAAATGCATGTTACATAACTCATATTAGAAAATGAATAAATGTTTAAAAAGAATGAGGAGTCATCTAGAAAGAGCGAAAAGGCCTTATTAATGATGACCCCTAGAATATACAAATCAATAGTTACAATAAAGAATAACATAGTCGGAGAGTAACAGATTGGTACCAAAACACATACATAACCATTCACAACTACAACTACACAGTTAAAAATACTGATTATATCAGGGCAGCTACCCTCCCCACCGCCCCCGCCCCTCCGCCCCCCGCGCACCCCGCCCCGCACGCCGCCCTCCCCCGGCCGCCCCCCACCCCGGGCGTATGTGAAGCCTGAATAGACTATTCAATTAAAGTGTACTTATCAAGTAATAATAGTTTATACCTTTTTTTTGAATGTGTTGAGACTTGGGCTATTCTTAATACTAGCAACAAGTGAATTCCAAATTAAAGGACCTTTATAGAATAAGGAATTTTTGGAAACCATTGTTCTTATTTGGGGAATGTGGTAATTAGAGGAGGATCGTGTATTGTATTTATTGACACATACATAAAACATTATGATCATCAACTACAAAGCTTCACAAGCGATGTGGAAAGTATTACACTTTTTTTTTTTTAGGATAAATTTAAATTACATTGTATGATTGCAACTTTTCTAACAAACAATTCTAATAATAACAGTAACTCTCCATCTATAAAGTATTATTTGTACAACAATCAAAGTGATAGGCTAACATTGTGGAGCTTCAATTTAAAAAGAAAAAAAGTCAAACTTTGATATCTGAGCTACATAGTAGTGTTCAAATGGACAAATAAACACCCTAGAATTCAAAAGTTTGGAAAGTTATGCTGCCAATGGCATGGTATGCATGAATAAACAATTTCTACTCCGGTGGATGATAAAATAGCCTAGATCTGCACACAGCAAGTCTGTGGGAGGAAATGGGCAGGTGAAACTGGTCAATTTGAATGCTTGTAGATGATCACCCCACACTCTTCCAAAAGCACACTTACACTGTCTGTATGTCTGTAGCCAGGCCGGAGATGCCAAGGTAAAGACGAGGTCCCATCTCAAAGATCTTCTCAGCGTTCATGGAGACAGTCTGGGCCTGGACACCGAATCTCCTATCCGATGCAATGCCGACACAGTCCTTCCCGATCATGGCCACAATGGCCGAACCATTATACGACATTATACTCTGGTGAGAGAAGGTATGAATTAATGTTGTATCATTTTGGTTATACATGTAACAGGTCAACAATCTACGAAAAACGACAGTTTTAAATTAACTCAAATCATCTTTGATAAATGTATATTATGAATGAAAAAAACACAGAACAAAAGCATTTCTTCAAATTTATTTTCCATTTCCAATATGTTATCATCTTAAAAAGATCAATTGTTTCGGCTTCAAAATCATTGCTCACTGGTCAAATACTTTAATTTTGATGACATTATGCGCACCACTATATATCATCATCATACCAAATATTTTAAGTGTGCAGCAAAGGTTAGTTAGTAATTTAGTTAGTTAAGGTACAGTGTACATGTAATGTTTCAAAGTTAGGGTCAGGGGCACAGATCTATTTTGGGGATAAGGGGGGGGGGCAAAAGTAAGAAAATGTCAATTTTTTTGGCATAATATGCACATCAAATTGCAATATAAAATTTTGCACACAAAATTTAAAATTGTGTTTTATTTAGTGTCAATGGTTTTGTAGTGCCTTGCACTGCTTTTTAACTCTTCATTTGACTTTTTTTTTGTGAACTTCTGGTTCATTTCAGGTTTCTTATGCAGTTTGTAGTTTTTAAACAATAGTCAATAGGCAAACTTCTTAAAGTTAATGCATAGAAGGTATGAATGACTTTGCTGGGCCTATGAGAAGGATATCATATTGAGTAAGAGAATTCAGAGAGATTAGTAAATCCCGCTCATTGTCTTCAGTGCATTTCTCGATCTGTGCATATTGGCAAACGAAGCAGCCCATGGGTTAAAAAGATTTTTCCATTACGTTTTATGAATTTTTCCAGTTGTCAAATTATTGGGAGGACAAAAAGATTACCCCAAACCCCCAGTATTTTCATTGGGGGAGACTGCCCCCTACAGAAAATGTCAAATTTTCCCCCATTTGCCACACTAACAAGTGGAGAATTACTCCCACTATTCCACCCAAATCATGCCTATCAATCATGAGCTCATCTTTATTTCATCGTCAAAATACAGGTGTACTAAAACATGAGAAAAAATCACTGAAAAGTGTTCCTCGGGCCCTTTGCAGTTCCCCTTTTCTGTTGGTGATGCATTCACTGATGACAAAACTACATGTAGGCCTAGCTTTGGGTCATTCCGTGTCAAATCACCCAAAATAAAAATAAATTTAAATGGTACCGACTCCAAATTTGCTCATATTTGGTATATTGGGTAATTGACATCATACAAGCCAGAATTTCAATTTATAGCGCAGTCCGCCTTACGGTTCTCACGCTATGACACGCCCTTTATTAGCATTTTTTGCCAAAATTTGCGTAACTGCCAATTTTCTAATGGCCGTTGCGCGGTAATGGATGGTCCAAATTTGATGTGAGTGGTATCATTGGAAAGGGAATAAGATAAACAATCTAAATGTAACATTAATTTATACATTGGAGCAAGTTTAACTACAATGACCTTTTGACCTTTACCTTGACCTTAACCATGGGGGTCAAATTATATTGAGCCGAAAATCAGTGTACGTTATATTCAATACCTCTTCTACAAAATATTAAAAACCTGGAAATATATTATTTTTTGTTTGGTTTCTATCTTGTTTGTAAGCTGGCACATCTGATGCTTCCTTAAATTTATACAGTCCCACACTTAGACTTTTATGTTGTTATGTGCATAACTACTCTCAGATACCAGTGCATGCATGTATGCTTTTACCCAAGGAACTGTGACCGGCTTTATCACATTTCTTTCAAGATAAATGCTTACCGTGAAGTTGTAATGCTACCAGATAACTACTGAATCTAGCTCACTTAGAAATTTTGTGCTGAATTCATTTCTGAAATCAGGAATGCAAAATATGCTTCCGTTTGTTAGATATGTCACAATTTTTTGTTTGGGTATGTTGCAGTAAATTTTAATCTGGGCATATGTTATCTCAGTTCTAGACCATGAAACTTTTTTGACCCCCATACTGTTTTGTCTCCGGACATACTAACTTTGCCTGAAATCAAAACACTTTTATTATTCAAAGCAGTTGACCAAAGACAGTAGTTTCCTTAATCCTTATCAATATAAAGATGGATTTAATAATGTAAATGTCTGGAAGCCAGACTAGGGCATATGTTACCTTTAGACCAATTTCATAATAAATGCAAATTTTATGCATACTATTCTGTCTGACAAAGGTTGCTCTTAACAACCTGATAGCTTGCTGGAGGCTTGCCAGACATAGCAACAACTAATGTATGCATATTGCATTTTTGGTATTGAAAATGTATTCATAAGAACAGGTGGGTAGTTCTAGAAGAGAAAATATCCATAAATTTCAATACATTATGAAATTAGTAGATTGTACAGGGTGTGTTTTCGATATTTGTGAGAGTAGTTGTGCACATATCCAACATTAAAATCTATGTGTGGGACTGTATATATTTCAGGAAGCATCAGATGTGCCAGCTTTCAAACACGATAGAAACCAAACAAAAAATAATATATTTCCAGGTTTTTAATATATTGTAGAAGAGGTATTGAATAAAAGTACACTGATTTTCGGCTCAATATAATTTGACCCCCATGGTTAAATTCAAGGTCAAGGTAAAGGTCAAACGGTCACTTGCTCCAATGTAAAAAATAACGTCACATTTAGATTGTTCACCTCATTCCCTTTTCAATGATACCACTCACATCAAATTTGGACCACGCGTTACCGCGCAATGGCCATTAGAAAATTGGCAGTTACACCCATTTTGGCCGAAAATGCTAATAAAGGGCGTGTCATAGCGTGAGAACCATAAGGCGGACTGCGCTAAAAATTGAAATTCTGGCTTGTATGATGTCAATTGCCCTATATACCAAATATGAGCAAATTTGGAGACGGTACCACTTAGCCCATTGGGTGAATTGACACGGAATGACCCCTTTGTCATCAGATCAGTGAATGCATCACAGACGGGAACTGCAGTGGTCCCGAGAAACAGTCTTTTGGGTGAGTTTTTTTACAATTTCTATTACTTTGATGATGAAATAAGGATGAAATCATGATAGGCATGACGGTTTGTGGGAATAATTTTTCACTTGTGTGACAAATGGGGGGGTGGGGGGGGGGGGAAATCAGATATTTTCCATCCGTGATCGTGGTTTCCGCGGTACGGGAAGCGAGAGAGGTCAGACCTTAGGCTTAGGCTTAGCCCCAGTGGAGGTTACTTACGTAGAATTCGACCGGTAAAATACCCGTCAAGATCGTTCTATCAACCCCTGAAAATCAACCATGGCACGCAAGCGATACACAAAGCCTTCGATCTAACGTTACATACTTCTCACATGTCTCAGCCTCAACTTCTTGGCTCGTCATTCAGCCTGGTGGTCTTTTGACTTTGTTTAACCCAGGCCAAGGCACTCACGGAACCTGTCCACAGTCATTTCCGTTTAAACAAACAGCCACGACCCCTGAATTTTGGACAAGTTTTCGTTTGAAAACATATTCCTATATAACAGAAATGTTACCAAGTGTTAAGAAACACTTGACTTACCTTACTAATCTGGACTTGGGTGTTCGCACAGGAAATATACTAAAAAATAAATAAAAAACTTGTTTTCGTAGTAAGAATCTGCCTTCGGATAAAAAGCAGGTCCGTCAGCCTCGCAGCAAATTTCTGGTCGTGAACGTGATATTTTTATTTGCCCTCAGATTCTGCAGTGTTAGCGTGTCACCTGATATCATTTGACCAATTGGGTAACAGCAATCTTTGCTACCTGTGGTGTAAATAAAGATTTCGCTGCGATACAGGTCGGTGCACAGAAAATCACATGATTCATCACGTGTTTCATTTAGGTTCATATGACAGGCACTTACATGAAAACTATGCCATCCAAAAAGAATTCGCGTCAGTTGATAAGACAGTTTGTGTGTCAAATCCACGGCTACGACTTGGGAAAATCTAAGTGATACGTGTGACGTCACATGTAATGGCTTACGGACCTCTTGAGGTGAGTTTTTCCAACTCTTAATTTTTTTCTTAATTTCGCCTTTTTTTGACATTGCTACTACATTTTGACGGCGCTAGTGCATTAACGCATCCAAAATCAAAACTCCACATATGCGACTCAAAATGCCTAGAAATGTTGTCAGCATCAATCACTGACCTTAATTATGTTATTCTTGACACGTAATTATGTTACTCTTGACATGAGACTCTCGATTTATTCCTCAAAATTAGCGTTTTTTCCTCTTTTCCGCAAACGAACACAACCTGCGCAACCTGCACACAGCATATTGCAAGGTAACAGGATTGAACTGAAATCAGGGTTGCCAGGTTTTTCGATTCTCAAACGGCCAAATTAGGCAAAATTACCGGCCAAATTCGGTGAAAAAAGGCCAAATTCGGAATTGATGCACCATAGCCTAGATTTGGTTAGAAATAACGTTTTAATCAATTTATGACACCTTTGGAACCTCTGCTGCAGCCGAAAATTTGAGTTCCGTGGTTTACGCGGAGCCAGATTTTTCACGTGAAATACATGCACACCGTTACTTTTCGATCCTTGTGGCACATATTTGACTGAAAATGCCCACGAAAATAGGGTTTTATAATGATTTTTTAATAGGTCAGTGAAAAAGGCCTAAAAACGGCCAAAAAGCCGTTTGGCCGGCACTTTGAATTTTTCCGGCCAAACGATCTAAAAAACGGCCAAATTCGGTGTTTTTGGCCGGAAAAAGGACAAACTGGCAAGCCTGCATGTAGGGTGGTATTTATGAACTCAAAAGTACCTCAAAGTGGAGGTTGCCTCTAAAATTTCTCTTGATATGTACATGACAGACTTTAATGCCATGGCTACGGGAATACAGGTTTGATAGTCAGTGTGAACTCTAACAATATCAGCACAAATTGTAAATTTGTAATTTTAATTTTAAAATACCTCTCATTATATAATTCCAGTGAAAACAGAAAGTAACCATCTACCCACAGGCTAACATTGACCGCAGTTTAAAAAACTGTCAGCTACATAATCCTCTATGCTCTAAGTGTTTTTGATAAGGTCTAAAAATGAAGCCCTGAAAAATTTTTTATTTCAAAATGATGATTTGGTGCTTTAAAAAAGTGAAAATCTACCAGCACTCGAGTTGACTGGATTCACGTGCCCATTTCCTCCCATAGACTTACTTTGTGCAGATCTAGGCTATTTTATTATCCACTGGAGTGCAAATTGCTTATTCATGCATATCCTGCCAGCGGCAGCATAACTTTCCAAACTTTTGTATTCTAGGGTGTTTGTTTTTCCATGTGAACACTACTATGTAGCTCACATATCACAGTTTGACAGTTTTTGAAACTGAAGCTCCACAATGTTAGCCTGTGGCTTAACCAGCTATCAAGAATGAAATTTCACTGAGTAAATTATGTAATGTTTACACTGTTTTTTAGTCTGTAAAGTGCAGTACATTTACAGCAGTTGATTTTTTGTGGCAGTAACGATAAACAATGACAAATATGACGGTATAAAAAACTTAGTTTGTAAAAAACACTGAACTTGGTTGAAGACTATTTATCACAACTTCTTAGGATGGCATGTGAATTAATGTCTTTCAGTGTTTCTCGTCACTGACACAATTTTTTTTCAGTAATAAAGATAAACAATGTGTTAAATATGACGACTTAAAAAAATTAGTTTTTAAAAAAACACTAAACTTAGATGATGACTATTTTATCACAAGTTCTTAGGATGGCATGTGAATTAACGTCCTTCAATGTTTATCTTCAATAACACATTATTTTTTTTTTAAGATGGTAGGAGCCCTCTCTTTTCTTTATGTAATTCAAGGGGTAACTTTGAACTCAATTTCCATTTGGAAAATGAAACTTGCCACATTGCGATGTGGGAAACTGAGTAAGGTCAAAATTTGTCCGTTTTTTTTTTAAGGTATGCATTACACTTTTGAAACATGGACCTTGTCTGAAGAAAAAACAAAGGATTTATTATGAATAAACTAATAGATTGTGATATTGATTTGCACAAGTACATGTAGTTCAGTAGATGAACAACACTCAAAAAATGTCATCTCTCAAAAGCTTCAAAGAGCCAAAAACGTATGAATAAACAAACACCCCCAACCCCCTAAACCCCCTCCTCCCCCCCCCCCAAAAAAAGAAAAAAATAGATAATATAATAATTAAGCAAAACATGCCTAGTTCCCAACAGGTATATTATGTGGTTATATGCCATCAATAATATCCAAGACCCATGCCATTTTCTGGAGTGTATCAGCAACCAGAGAGTGATAGGTGATGTAGTACTAGTAGTAGAAGTAATAGTAGTAGTAGTAGTAGTAGTAGTAGTAGCAGTAGTAGTAGTAGTAGTAGTAGTAGTAGTAGTAGTAGTAGTAGTAGTAGTAGTAGCAGTAGTAGTAGTAGTAGTAGTAGAAGTATTAATAGTAGTAGTTCCAGTAGTATATAAAAATGAACCTGCAGCACTGTTCTTCACCCACCATTAACCCGTTACCTCCGTGATCCTGAAAATCCCTTAGAGCTTACACAGGACACATCCGGTTCCCGTAGTCAATGGGTTACATTCGCATTGTATTGTTAAAACAATCTGGATTCAATTTTGTTAATTATAAGTATGAAGCCCTTGTTACAATAACATATAGGCCTAATCATGCAGAACATTGACACAGGCACATACATGTTTG
>JZLH01S0012405.1:27405-37522 GCA_001188425.1 Eucidaris tribuloides
TCGTATTTGTCTGTCTGATGTTATGACCATTTTTTTTTCTCCTCCATCCATATCATCTTGTCACCGCTGTAATTTATGACCTGTTGGTAAGATTGTCATCAAACTTGTTGGACAGTAAAGTAAATCTGTAACCTGGTTGAAAGCACCTAGAAACATATGTACTGTATAATTATGGTGTATTTACATTTATATTTTTCATTGTTAGCAGTAGCAGTAGCAGCAGCAGTAGTAGTACTAGTGATACAGTAGTAGTACATGTAGTAGTGTTAGTCATATAGTAGCCGTATCAGCAGTAGTAGTACTTGTGATAGTAGTAGTGTTGGTTGTATAGTAGCCATATCAACAGCAATTGTACAGTAGTAGAACTAGTAGTAGCAGCAGCAGCAGCAATAGCATTATCCTAATAATGATTTCATTGACTTTGAAACCATTACCCCTTTTCATTTAGACTGCAGGTCTCGGTGGTGCTGCTCACCTGGTGAGTTTCCGTGGGACAGATACAATAGCTGGGATTGTGATGGCAAGGAAATTCTACAATTGTCAAATGGCAGGGTTCTCTATACCGGCAGCAGAACACAGGTATAAAAGTGATAATGAGCCACCATACTGTCACTGTGTATTTGTTTAAATTGTGATGGTGTTATAACACAACTTATAATTTACTGAAATTGCTTCTGCAATCTGAGACAAGTGTTGCCCTAATAACCATTGTGGTTTGTTTGTCATTTTCAGAAATGCCACTGGATTTTTCAATAGTTCACAAATATTCTAAGGTTTAAAGGCTGTGTTCTTTAATTGCACTCCAAACTTTTTTTGCTCACATTTGAATCCACTTAAGATAGGTACATAAAAAGGCAGTGTTCAGACTTTGGAATTCATATGTTTTTGAAATATAAATGCTAAGTGGACGATAAGTTCATTTCGGGTTTTGCAAATCATGGACACAGTCTTTAGAGGAGTAAAAATCACCACACATTTCCAAATTTTGAATTTCGAAATCATTCATTCCATGAATCAGATTGAGCATCTACATCATAAAATTGGACAGGGTCATGTATTCTAAAATGCTGTATGGGCTTGTTACATTAAACAAGATAAATGCAACACATTTAACAAAGAAAAAAAAAAGAAAGACACAGAAAACACTTCCAGATTCTAGTAATGCAAGCTGTTTATCACCAGCAATCTTAACCTGGTTCCAATTTTATCTTGTTTATAGCACAATCACAACGTGGGGTCAAAGTGGAGAGAAGGAGGCATTCAAGAATATGTTGACGCAGTTCCCGACTGGTTTGGTGGCGGTCGTCTCAGATAGCTACGACATCTTCAATGCCTGTGAGAAGGTCTGGGGGGAGGAGCTTCGAGACTTGGTAGTGAAGAGAGGGGAAACGGGATCAACGCTTGTTATCAGGCCTGACTCGGGAGAACCGGTAGAAATAGTTTTAAAGGTAAGTCATACTGAATTACAGAGTGTCAAATGAATTGTGATGTTATTCCCATTCTATGTATGCAATTGGCAATATAAGTATGAGAAAAGGGGACAGTTTTGAACTTTCTTTTATTCAAAAAAGAGAATTAGTTTAGTTAAAGAGCTGCAAAATTATGACACATACTTTTGGGGAAAACTGTAGGTGTACTTACTGCTATTCTGTATCGGAGTGTGATCAGTTAGTGTCACGGACGGACATTTTAACAAATGACCATTATTGAAGGCCTAAGGAAAGTTAAGCAATTATTCAGTACCTCTAGTGATAGCCTCCCCAATCATAAAGCAACCGTTCACATCTTATCACTTTTTTTCCTTAGGCCTTTAATAATGGTCATTTGTTAAAATGTCCGTCCGTGACACTAACTGATCACACTCATCTACTAGCACATGCAAATATTTGAATACTTGTTGTGATGTTTGGAATGTGTTAGTATTCAAAGAAACAAAATACCTCACCATGGATTTGCTGTGTGAGATGTGACAAATGTATGAATATTTGTTAGCAAGTAATTTTAGCCTATTTATTTGATGATCTGTGTACAGAGCTATAATTACTAATCTTCCCTTGGAGTGAAGGTTATTATTCATTACCATGAATAAATGGCATGTTTCATTAGACTGTTATGCCTTCATCTTTTAAATGTGTTAAAGATAATATATTTTGCAGGTTGTCCTTACATCCATCCTCATTTCATTATTGTATGTGGAGCACGCCTGGGCACATTTTGATAATTTGGTAAGGCATACACTATAAGGTGTGCATGTATATAAATTTAATTATGTTTTGGGCAAAATATGTCAAAGATCAATTAACTTTGCAGAATTGTATGTATTTTAATGTCATTTTAACACATTTGTAGGTGTCATTCATGTGATCAATCGGTCAATCAATCCTTCTGTCTTTCCAGGTGCTAACAATCCTAGGTAAAGTGTTTGGTACTTTCAAAAACTCCAAGGGTTACAAGCAACTACCACCATACATCAGGGTCATCCAGGGTGACGGTATCAACTATGACACGATAGATGCCATCTTGGGTAAGATGAAGGAAATGGAGTGGAGTGCAGAGAACATCACGTTCGGCAGCGGGGGCTCTCTCCTACAGAAATTCAACAGGGACACGCAGAAATGCGCATTCAAGTGCAGCTACTGTGTCATCGACGGTGAAGCGGTACGGATAAACCATGTGATTGTGTTGTTTATTTCAGTTTTGTATGTTTCTTCTGGGAAAACAAAATTTGAAAATAATCATGGATGTAATACTCATTTAAAGTTTGCTTAGCACTGGTCTGACTTCACCTGTATGGGTTTTTGACCTGGCAAGCTTTGATCAGCAGGTTTTCAGTTTACATTAGATGATGCATGAATCATATCTTACGTTCAGACTTCTGTAACAATTGCGTAAACTTCAAATTGAAAAATGATTGTATGATGTATAATTCAGTTAAATTTTAGCAGGCATTATCCGAGAAAAAACCGACCTTTGATTTCAAAACTTTGTGAGATATGAAGATTTATGTGAATCTTTATAATGAGCTCAATTTTTTGAGTGTACAAAGTATTAACACTATCTCTATATATAACATTATGATACTGACAAACATGACATTTTTTTTCATGTGCATATTGGATGTTTACCTGTTAGATAGACCTCAACCAAGATATCTTATTCTTACTCTCCAATGGGTTAGACCTGAATTTATGTAGTAAGTATTGTATTAATTCAGCTTGTTCCATTTCTCAACAGCGTAATGTATTCAAAGAACCTGTGACCGACATGGGCAAGAAGTCCAAGAAGGGATTACTGTCATTGGAGGAAGTCGATGGCAAGCTGGTGACGATACAGGAAGGCAAGGGAAATCCAAACAAGGTGAGAGATGGAGAATTTGTCCGCCATACGTGAAAACAAACATGTGGGACTATCATGCTGCCAGTCTGTGCAAAAAGGTTGACTCATTTTTATTCAAAATCGTGTCAAAATTGTTTAGACATGAAAAAATTACCAGGGATGTAGTCGAGGCCGGATTTTGCCGGCCTTGGACCTCGGCCTCGGACCGAGGCACATGTACAAAGTCAATGGGAAAAATATTTTGCCAGCGGCCTTGTGACTCGGAACAGCCGGCCTCGACTACATTCCTGAAAATGACTATATCAACATGTCACCACAAACATTTTTTAACAATGGTGGCACCAACTATTTAACCAATGAATTTGGGAAAAAGCTTACAGTGAAATGTTCTTCCAGTAACTATAGTCTTAGTACCATCAGGTGCTGTCTTCCAGGAGGATGCCCTGCCTGCCATCAGAGGGATGCATCCTCCTGTAGGGTTAAGACTGCTATAAATCATCCAGTCTTAGTTTTTACTCGCACATTCACCTTTTTTTATTTGTATATAGTGACCTTCTCTCACACATGTTTGCTTTCCTTCTTATCACTGTCACTTGCCGACACATTTCACACACCATCCCAGTTTAGCTTATTATAGAGAAGCTGCTATCAGGATTACGTATTCCAGTGTTCAAGGTTCAAGTGATGGTGTCGCATAGCAATATTGATGCCAAATTAAATTCGATCAGATTAGGAATTTTCTGCGAAGGTGAAATAAGTTATGTGTTGACTTGGTACTTTTCCTCTCGTGTGAATCTTTCAGTGAATTCACAAACTAGATATATGATGGAATAAGGTGAAGTTATTTGTTGTAGTCCTTGAATAGATTAAAAATTATTATACAGGACAAATAACTGGCAAAGACTAATGCACAGTAATAAAGAGAACATTTCAAAGCATGGAAGAAAAAAAATACTAAAAAAATGAGTGATGGAATGTATATTTTAATACATACATGAACATACTATAATTATGATCAATATCTTTGCTAGAAATTTGCATATAAAGAATTGATACGTTATGTTTATGTTATACTGATCTACATTTGAAATATTTTCTTCCTCAGAACCTCCTGGTACCAATCTACGAGAATGGCAAACTCCTCATCGATCACACAATGGACGAAATCAGAGAAAGAGCCGAGATAGACATCATCAAACGAGGCTCCAAGGGCAGGAAGAAATGAGACGGGGAGTCATGGCTTTCAAGCAATATGTTATTTATTGAGTGCATTGTGTTTTGTGAGTAGCAGATATATATGCAACAGTTTTGTATCCCACCTCTTCTGTTTAATTTTGTTTGTGGCGCAGAGATTGTTTCTTCTACTTGGGATCTCCCATTTACTATTTTTTGCGAGTAACCTTAAATTTGGCCTGAATCGATAATACACAAATAATGATAATATGTATAAAATATTACAGCCAAAAGGTGCAGTAATTAATGTTTAATGAATGAAAAACGAACCCATATGTCGTTTGACTGAGTTCTGGTTTGGTGAAGTAATCGTTACACTCTGCCCCTTCTCGAAATTCAAATGAATGATCTTGTTCAAACTGTGGCTGTAAAACACCTCACACTCTTATTCATTCTGAGGGGAGTTCACAAATCAATATTTTCTTTGATGTACAGGTATAGTTAGTTAAACAAATTCATATATTAGGCTTGCAAATGGTTGATCGCGTCTTTAAACCTTGAAACTTACATGGAATATTATATTTGTATGTCAGGTCTGTGAGGGTTTGTCAGGAGTGGTATATTGAGGGCTGCATCACCACATGAGGCATCAATAACAATAAGAAAAGGCTGCTTTTAGTAAATTTTGTTGTGATTAACTCGTTTAATTTTTTTTGTCTTGTCTGTGGGTCTTTTTGCCAGCAGTAGCCGTAAGCAAGAGGAGTCAACAACAAAACTAGTTTCAGTACATTGTGTAAATACCCCAGGGACTGATTCTACTTTATATCGTTTGAGCTGATATTATTTTGCAGCTATTTTGTGCATTTAAAATGTATTTGCATTTGGACCTATTTTTGCTCTTTGATGCCTTGCAGTTGTAGTAAATTATATCAATTTTACCATTTTGATATCAATGGAAAAGTATAGGTTGTAAATTAAATCTGTCCCATATTCGTAAAATATAGAACTACTATGTGACGTTGTGTGAGCATTGTTCTACAGTGATACTAGACGATAAACCCTCACCTTCACCTTTACATTTTACTATTTCATCGCGAGGAAGTGACTCACATCCTGGAACAGGAAGAAGCATACACTGAAAGAATTCTTATGTCAAAGTTGGGGAAATTCCCATTTTAATTGTACAGCATTGAATGCCATTCCTTCCGTGTAAAGATCTTGCTTGTTTGCCCATAAGAAACAAGTATTCATGTACTTTTCAGAGCAATTCATCGAGCAGGAAAATCATGTATAAATCCATAAAGAAAATTAAAACAGATGGAAGCTGTGTATTATATCATCTAAATCAGTATATTATTTTGTCCTCCTTAGGGGAAGGGGTTGGTAAAAGGACAATATTTGCAGAAAGAACTGTGTGTAAGGATAAGGAACAGTCAAGCTTGTAATACAAACCTCCTCATTTTCCAGATCTGTTAAAGGTTAGTGACATGATTGGAAACACTTGAAAATGCCTCAAGAACCAAATGAGTTGAAATATGTACCAACTATGCATTAGCAGGAGTGGATCTCCCATCTGGGAGGATTTGTCTGTAATTTGTTTACTTACGGAGAATCAAGCATACACATAGGAGTATTTTAATTTTATCCGGGTACGATAAAAATAAGCCCCATAGAGAGCCACACAGCAGGTTTCCCTGCTACGACTGATATTTACCTTGTTTATTTTACAATGAGTCAACGTTTGACTACAAAATTTTCACAGGAGAATCCTTGCATAGTTTACTTGATTCTAGAGTAGTTTCAGCCCAAATTGAGGACTACCCCCAATCATGTCATTTACCTTTAATGGTGATCGTAATATACTAGGCCATCATGGTTTTAATTATGTTCAGGGATCTGATAAAAAATGTATACTAGTACGTAAAACGTTATGATATATACTAAGCACTCTTGCTCAGTAAGAGGTGATTTGTGTTTGCACATTTTCTGGCATTATGCATTTTTTTTGTGTGAAAGCATCATGTAAGCTTGTTGGTGAGATGTATGTAACCAAGATAAAATCATGAAACATTCAGACAAGTATTGCTGGTGTTATTATATAGAGCATAATTTTGATTTGTCGTGATCAGAAAGAACAACTTGTGTTCAATAATTATTTTTTAACCAGATTTTTCTGGCCATAGGCTGTCTCATTATATTGTTTAAATATGAATATGTTCACATTCATAATATTTTCATTTTGAATTTATCTATAATTCATTGGTGATCATTATATTTCATCATTTCACTAATCACGACCCTGCATTCTACTAACATCTCTATGTGCCAAAATACTAATATAAGTAACATAACATTATTTTATGTAACTGCCCTTCTAAGTGTTTTTTGTAAATATGTGTATTATTTGCAATGGGCACCTAGAATGGACACTTAACAAGTATTATCCAGGACAATGTAAGTGTTGGTGTCAAAGAATATTCATGGCTGAATTCATAATCAAGAAACATGCTGCTTGTACCACTTTGATAGTTGTAGTTTTTAGAATAGCCTGGAACTGTAAAATAGCAATAAGTGTTGATCAGTCGAACAAATTTACTTTTCATGTTTTCACCTCTAACTCGCGTACAATTTACAAAAAGTCATGTTCATGTAAGTCATTTATCAACAGCTGTTATATTTGTCAATAAGTACAGTGTGTTTTGATTACTTCAGTAACAAAAATTAGTTTCCTCATTAAGGAAAACTTGTCATCTTCATTTAAGTTACTTAATTATATAGCTGATACACAATTTTGGTTGTTCAAATTTGATGTAGCTAGAACGAGTTTCCATGAAACCATTAGATTGTGGTGTAAAATCTGAATGTCAGTTCCTATGAAGTCTCCATTTTGCATGTTGGTGCCATAAATGTAGTAGTTATTTTTTTTTTTACCAAGGTCTTTCCAGTTTACCTTTCTTTTAGACCCTTTGCTAATGAAAGTAGATGTAACAGCGTGTATCGGGTATTGACATAGGAGTAGTAGCCTTGAAAAGCAAAAGGACCTACATGTATGTTCATGTTAAGGTGACTTGCCTTGAAGAACAAAGGACCTATGTTCAGGTGACTTGGCCTGGAATGTATCAAATATGTTATGTAGTTTTAATACCCAAATCTGTTATTTTTTACTCGCAGGTTTGCTGTTAAAATATGATTTGCCCAAGACAGTATTTGTCAGTCAAGCTTCCTTGAGATTGGAAATAATCCAAAAAAGACTCTAAAAATCATGATTTCAATTTATGTGTTCACACTTCGTGTAGGTACAAAGTCGAGTTCATTTTGATTGCAATTTAGTTCAAATACTGTTTGAGATACAATTTTTGAATTTTTTAAAAAGTAGACAGTGTTAAACTTGGCACCTTCACATGACGTAAATACCTTGAGTAACAATACTTGTGAATGTACAACTCCAATCCTAACAGAAAACGCCATAAGGTCAAGTTGACTGCAGAAAAATTATTGTTTTCATCAAAATATGTTCTCACCCCTTTATTGTGAACATACATAATGTAGATGAGTAGAGCTTTTATTTTGTGTAGATATAGCAATTAGTGTTAGTTAGTATGATTCACTTTGTGTTGTATATATTCGCTGATCTTGATATACCGTGAAAGTGATAGTATTAAAATTTGTAATGAGATTGCTGTGAAAAATAATGTGTAATGTCAAGAGGAAAATAGTTATTTGTATATGTTGTATATCGTAATAAACAAAAAAATGATGGTTCATTGTAAAATTCAGTTTGTGGTATGAATACTTAAAAAGTGACATTTTACATAATTGGATGTATTTATGACTATTCAGAAATTTCTTATAATAAAGAAGGGATATTATTTTATTTCATTTTTGCAAATATGAATGTTGACTTCATTTATAAGTCTTACTTTTATAAGATATTTTGACATTTGTGTGTTAATAGTATTTTTTGGTCAGTGAAATTTATGAAGTTCATCTTTCTATCAAACTGCAGTGTCATACCTAGGCCTGATCGTCAGACAATACTCAGGTTTACAGGGTTAACAAAAAATGTAATCATGTAATTGTGTGTGAGAAATGAACAATTTCTCTCCCCATTATACCACAGGGTAAGCACATTCTTCAATTCAGTTTCATTTATTCCACAAATTCATAAAAAAATGCATTAAAGCTCAGTGACATGATTGGGAAAAATAAAAAATGCTTTTAAAAACAAAATGGTTGAAAGATAAACCAAATGTACACCAGCTGGAGTGGATCTCCTGGCTGGAAGGATTTGTCTTGAGTTTGTTTACTTATGGAGAATCAAGCATGAACAGGCCAGCAGTTTAATTTTATCGGGGCACGATTGATTTAATTCCCATAGAAGGCTACACTACAAATTTGTCTGTTACAAGGCATACTGATGGACATTATTTTAAAATGAGTCAACTTTTGACTTCAAAATTTTCACAGTAGAATCCCTGCATAGTTTACTTGATTCTAGAATACATGTAGTATTTACCCCAAGTTGAGGACTACCCCCAATCATGTAATTTACCTTTAACTACATGTACATATAAATGTGAATAAATTAATCATATGAGATACAATAACAATGACCAGAACCATAGAACATATAACGAAACATTTGGAGGGATAGACAGAAGTCGTACCATTTATCAAGGACTATCCCTAAAAGTACTAAAAGTACAATATCCCCAAAATGGTTAGATATACAAATTTAAAAATAACTAAGTTCTAAGTGCTAAACAGTGTGAAGAGTAGGTAGTAACAAGAAGAGGGAAATAAGTAGATATTCAATTATTAAGTAACAAAATACACAGTATCGGTTGATATGTAATAAAACTTATAATATGTACACAGTTTCAGTCCACATAATATGAATTTGCTATCAAATTGTGCATTGAGATCTAGCCATCTAGGTATGGTGATATATGATCACAGATGCCAACTGTTCCTATTTAGTAGTAGTACTCTTTCCAAGTTACAAATACTTGTGATTTTGAGGAAAATGCCTCAAAATACTTTTTTCTTTCGGATCACTTTGTGAACACTTCTATTGAAAAAAAAAATGAAAATGCTGTTTTTCAAGCTAATATACCTTTTTTACAGCCTCAAAAATACTTTTTATATTTGTAAGAGGCTGTCATCTCTGTGTAATGAATATCAGAATAACTTAGATTGAATGTTTATCCTTTCATCATGCCTCGAATAGTAATTGAGTTGTTAATTGTACCGGAGATCAAGAAAATGTGTGTACCGGTCACTCTGTTTAATGTGAGGAATATATGTTGAAGCGTAGTGCATAACACTCAGTGTTGCTCTTTATCCTACAATGAATACCTGCAATCCAATTGTAATGCATTTTATATGATTTTTAAATAAATCAAACATTTATTAAAAACAACAAACTGAAATTTCATTCATTCTTAAGGTAAGACAGTTCCTTTGCATTCCTTCATTTTGTAATAGAAATATAATTTCTGTTCAAAACCTTGTTTAGATTCATGATAGGAATGATCACTTGGTTTAGTGTTGTTTTTGTAGTGATTAGTAGAAACAGTGCAATTAGCCCAAGTTGGTAATCTGATTG
>JZLH01S0012426.1:0-10160 GCA_001188425.1 Eucidaris tribuloides
AGAACAAACCTGATGCTGACTTCAAAGACTGGGAAGAGCGTATCTGCGCACACCGCCGCCAGCTAAATAAAGGACAGCTTAATATCATGGTGTCTGCTTCTAGTGCAAATTTTGGCAACCGCCCTTAACCCTAAAATGAAGACTGGGGTATATTTGGAGGGCTGACAGAGACTGGGGGGGGGGGGGCCGTAAAGGGCCCCCCTTCAGATCTCGGGCCCTGTCGTGGATACGCGAAGCGATCGCAATGAAAGTCGACACACACCGTCACCCCTGACATAATCTAGCAGAATTGTGAATATTTTGATTATTCAAAAAATTAGTGAAATTTATTTTTATATTAATAATTATCTAATCTATGCATGAAATTAGAATTTGGCTGTACAATCAGTAAAGTAAAGCCCTTGAAAGTGCTCCAATTTTTTGTTCTAAAGACTCTGTTGCGAGGCATTCTGATTAGAAGGCCACATTAAAAAAATTCGTATCAAGATGTTTCTTCTTAATTGTATTTTATTTGTCTTTTGGAATTATCTTATGTATTTCTTTGTGTTTTTTCGAGACTTTTTGTGGTTTTATTGTTTTTTCAATGGACAATATGTCGCGACATTCATTTCGGCGTCAATAAACAGCATAAAATTAATCAATTTCAATAGTAAAAGAAGTAAAAAATAATCAGCACATTTTATGACATTTGGCAGAAAACACAAATTTCATTGTAAATAACACACCAATATTCATGTTGTTTGAGGCGATTTTTGGTGTGACATTGCAAGTACGACCAAGCTTGCGTAAATCTTCGGAAGCCCACGGGTACCCGGCGCGTGCAAATTGAGCATTAAAAGAATGCCATCAAAGACGTTCAACGAAAAAATCAGTGAAATATCGGCGGCGGCATAAGCGTCTCAGGCCCGTTAAAATTTATAACGCAAAAAAATGTTTGAGGGGGGGGCCCTTTTTAGGCTCCCCCCACGCCCAGTCTTTTTAATATTACCAATATAAGCTGTGTCAAAATACAATTTTCTTTCATTTTAAATAGTAGTGGAAGCAGGTCTGTTACTAAATTACTTTCAAAACTACTAAAGTGTACATTAGAATATTTTCTATAACTTTTTTTTATCACAAACTTTCAGAATTTTTATCACATATTATCGTTATAGTTGCCCATTGTAATTCTTTGGGGCGCAATGGTAGTAGAACAACTGCCATCTGATGCAGATCAGCTGTAACGGACCTTGCATATGTACAAGTGTGTAGGAATGTTCACACTCACAGCAGTAGTATTTTCTTAGTACATGTATTCTGTCCCATGCTTCGCAGATCCTACTGCATTCCATAATTTTCTTCGCAAACTGATATATTGCAAGCAGTAAGCAAGTAGAGAGTTTTCGGATGTATCAGTCATTAAACAAAATCTCTGATTATCAGATCGCACTAATAATTTTAACAAAAAATCGTGTCACAGCGTACGCTTAATTCTTTTTTGCTCAAGATTAGAGACTAGCAAAGCCTGCTACAGTCCTGAAATACTTATCCTACATCATAAATAATAATGTTTGGGGATTTATTGAATTAGAAGAAGATTTTCATTACTGGTTTGTAATCATTTCTTCCCAAAGGTTGGAGACAACCAGAGTCTGCTCCCAGCTCACTCTCAGCACTCGCCTACTACAAGGCTCGCCAGACAAGGCCACCATCTGGGAGCAGAGACTGGCACGACGCTCGAACGAATACCTGCAGAACCGAATGCATGATCCAGAGGAAGTGGGCGTCTACCTGGGAGCCCATTTGCCGCGGAGCCGCTCCCCAAAGGAGCAGGGCCGGTGTCAGGGAGGTGGATGATGATTTTAGGTAGGTCAGAATTCCTGATTGAAGGATGGGGGGTGGTTGGGGAGTGGTGCCAATTTTGGATCTGGTAGATACTCTTCAAGACCGGTGAAACCCCAGATCCAGAGGAAGTGGGTCTACCTGGAAGGTCCCCATCTTTGGGATCGTCGGAGAACCCGTCCCGCAAGGAGGAGGGTCGGTTCAGGAGGGTGGACGATGATTGTTAGGTAGGTCGAGAATTCCCTGTTGAAGGGATGGGGGTGGGTTCGGGGTGTGTGCCAAGTTTTTGAGCTCTGGTAGAGTACTTCAGAACCTGAAGCGGCAAGTCCAGCAGGTAGTGGATATGAACCTGGAGCCCGTCTTTGGGCTCAAGATGCAGGGTCGCTTTTCAGGCAGGGTGAATGATGATTTCAGGTAGGTCAGAAATTACTAGAATGTGAGGGGGAGTGGGTCTTTTGGGGGGAGGGGGCAGCATAACAATGTGAGCATGATGGATGAGTACCTGGCAAACCTGACCAGATCCAGAGAAAGTGGGTCTACCTGGAACCCATCTTTGTTGCTCAAACACAACCAGCAAACTTGAATCATTCATCTGGTCGCTGAATTCCTTGAATACTATGATCTTATCTCCTCTTTCCTATTTATTTTCCATAAATCATCAGGGGGATTTATGATGGATGTTGCCAAAGACAACAGAGTGCTTTCTCTCGTGGGCTCGCTCTGGCCCCGCAAACACGCTGGCCACTCCTTCTAGATAAAGCCTGCAGCGTTGCCAGACAGGCACTGCAATTGAATTTTTGGAGGTAAATATATCTGATGGTATAATATTGCATGGAGGAGAATAAGAATGTGAATATCTCTGTGCATTGAGTTTTTGAGTTTTATCAATGAGAAAACGTTTACAAAAAATATCATTTTGTCATACCCTGATTTTAGTTTTCAGTTATATTTAGGATGAACGGAAATTTGTCATATATATCTCTTGGCAATTGCGTCGTTAAGACCTTCGTTTTTTTGTAGCATTAGTGAAAGAGAAGGCACAATGCTTGAAACATAAAAAAAAAGGATAATGAAATAATATTCCTGGATTTACCTATTTTTGGGACTATACTTTCATATCATCATTGCGCAATAATAATGGAATATGATATATTTGGTAAAACTGACTTGTAAACTAAGTGAAACTAAAAATGAAATCTGATTAAATATGCTTTTCTAGGTCTCTGTCATCTCTATGGATGGACAAATCAATAATAATGGTGATAATGATGATGATGATTGATAATACATATAATGATACATAATTTCTTAATTGCAGGAACCTTTAGGGCCAATTCTTTTGTTTCTCATGGCTATTGTTTCGATCCGCCTTAACGGCACACTTTTTTCGCCCTCACCTCATCACCTGCCCTATTATTGTTGAATAAACCCTATTGTTTGGATTCCCCATATCGGTTGGGTTTGTATACTTATAAGAATAAGAATAAGAAATAAGAATAAAGAATGAAGTAATAAGAATAAGGAATGATGATGATCGATGATGATGATGATAATATATAATAATAGTAATCAGTCAATTAGTAATAGTAATAGTAATAGTAATAATAATAAAAGGGTGAAATAATAGATAGTAATATAATATATTAATAATAATTAATAATAATAATGAATAATAATAATAATAATAATAATAATAATAATAACATAATATAACAATAGTAGTAGTAGTAGTAGTAATAATTAATTATAATAATATAATAATATATAATATATAATAATAACTAATAATGAATAATCAATAATAATAATATAATAATAATAATAATAATAATAATCAATCAATGACGATCCCAGATCTATGATTGAATATATGATGATGAATGATAGCAATACCGCAATACGAGCATGAACAGGGAGAACCCACCAAACGGTTGGCTCCGTGTGTTGTGAGATTGACATTTTGGACACGATGCAACTCACGCGATAATCCGGTATAATAATGCTCAATGGTACATAGCCATCCAATCGAATCAATTGTGGAATGATACATTATTATCGAATAATAATAATATAAATAGTAATAATAATATAATATTAATAATAATAATAATAATAGTAATAATAATTACAAATATGTATGAAAATAAATAATAATGATAAGGATTTAAAGATTGTAATTTATTGTACTGATTAGCTACATGTCACTATCAAACTTCCTCTATTATCCCCCACCCCAGGAAAAGCGGCATCGATATTCCCAGCGCTTCTTACTTCATCGGGGGACGACGACCTGTTTGGAAATCTTGGCCAAATCCCCAGAATCCTCCGTCATCCTGCCATCTCAAAAAACTGTTCGCTGATCCACAGCCTTGGAGTTCGACGAGGATGCAAGCACATCCTAGGCCATGAGTCACTTGGTGGAGGGGGAGATCGTCCCCTCCACAACCGACGTCGAGATCACCGCCAGAAGTCGAGGTAAAGCAGCACATAATCTCTGGTTGTACTATTTTTTTTTTTTTTTTTTTTTCAGATACGGAGTTTTGTTCATTTCCATAATTACACATGGAAAATGTTGTATAACAATGGCAGTGAAAAAGCAATTACAGCAAGTAACCAATAAATAAATAAGTTCAAAAATTAAAAAGATGTGGAAATAATATACATTGTATCATTACAACGCGCTCTGCCTAAATGGAGTTGAAGGGGTAAATAGGAATCAATGTAAGCGGCTGGGCAGTTGTCATGGAGATTTGGGAACACACCACTACTCTTGGAAGTTATGATGCCAAGACACACTTTTGAAATGTTGTTGGAAGACTGTATTGTATGGTAATTGCATATTATGGCAATAATCAGGAAATGCGGATCAAACTACTTCTTCAGTTTTTGACCAATGATGCATGAAAGATTTTGGGCAGCATACATTGGTTTTGGGATGAAGGAATTTGCAAAACTCATTCATCGAATGTGTCTGAGAACTGGCATTGCCATGGTAAAAGGCAATATATGGAGATAATTCCTGACGATAATGGCAGTGCTGATGGAGGCGGGGTTACTAAATCGACCTTATTTAATATATCCTGGTTTATTTGGTTATTCATCGATTTTATAGTTTTAATTATTTATGTATTGTTAACGATGTCAGATTCAGAAAAACGATATGAACCGTATCAAAATAGTGTAAAGTAACATACATTTTTTTCTAAAGTTATCAGCCAGCAGACCATTGGATATGTAGCATTATCATTGGCAAAAATGTTGGGCTTCTTTGACATTTATTATTTTGCAATTAATTTTGCAGAAGTAGCAAGCATTTCTGAGGCCTGTGAAATCTTCACGGCACAAAATCGATGAACTAGGTATATCTAAAAACACAATAGAACACTTCTTCTTTCTTTCTTCATTTACCCGAACTATACATTGCCTTTTATCAGTGAAATTCATAAAGGCATGTTATTTCCTGTGTTTCATTGCAGATATGGCTGGGAGATCTGGCTAAAGAGATGAAGTCCACCCTGAGGAAGCTTCTGGTAGACTGCCTGAAGGCACAGAAGTCATCATCAAGTGGGGCTGGGGTTGACCCCACCAAATACCCCTCACAGGTAAGTACTAACTTGATATACACATCACATTACTGTCTTGACTTCACCTTCCCTGGGGCTCACCAACATACTGCAGATGTCATGTACCATCACGTTGATTATATTGATACTTTGCAGGCAGAGGGTAGTAGGGTCATCAATTTGTTTCTTTCCACAAAGGCTGAAGATCACTACAGAAGCCAGAATTATTATTTTTTCCACAGTGTGAAAAGCATAACTATTTCGTGCAGTACGTTTCTAATGACTAATTATGCATTTTGATCAGCTTCTTTTAGTGACTTACAGACCTAATGAATCGAGACCATTAAAGGTCTAAGCACTTTCAATGAAGAAAACTATTTTTCAATGAAAGGAACACTTTTTTTCGCTTCTGATCACCTGCAACCCGCCAAAACAAGAAAGAAAAAAATACAAACAGCAACTAAACACCCCCAATAGCACCAAAATATCTTAATACAGTCATTCATTTGTGGGCATGTAACTCTAGATGCAATATTTCAAATGACATCAAAAGTGTGAAAAGGAGGAAATAGATATTTCTGTAGAACTAAGTGAAGATTTGTGTCACTTTTTCCATCTAGATTCTGTGTCTGGCAGCCCAGATCCAATTCACTGAGCAGTGTGAGATAGCTGTGAGCGAAAACAGCCTGCAGGACTTCCTGATTGAGCTGGAGTCACAGCTGGAGGGGTACACGTCTGCCGATATTAGTGGTGCTGCTGGGGAACGCAATGCAGCCATACATGTATTGGAACTTAAACTCAAGGTGAGTGTATGTTAACAGTTCTGTATTGCCTTTTCGTACAGCTTTATGATGTGTAACTTGGTGTCTAGGTGTATTTCTGACCTGCATAAATAATTGTGTACTCCATCTGCCATTTATCCAGTACTGTACCCATCAAGGTGCGATATCTCCCTAAAAGAAGAAACTATCTCTGTTTATTGTTTAATCAGACATAGATATTAGTCTAGTGACAAATAGTCAGCTTGGAATACAAGGTACTATTAATGATTTCATTTGAATACCAGTGCCATAACATCCTGTTAATGAAATTGACATGGTAATAAAATAAGTGAGGCAAGTTCAAAGCACATACTTCCAAGTAAGAATCAGATATTCTTGGGTGCAAACAAATTTCTGCTGACAAACAGAAGGACAAACAAACAGCTGTGGAAACACATTTCAATTTGGGATGGGTGTCATGGCACAGTGTCATACAGTGTGTCTCAAAAAAAATTGTGCAAGTGAAAACCGCCCTCTTTGGCAATTAGAAAATACTCTTGTGACATGATGCTTACGTCAACGTAAAGTGCATAGTCTTAGCTTTCAAATACCGTTAGATTTGTTTAATTTGCTTGTCTTAATCTTGAGATATGTTAATTTGAATAAGAAAGGGTAAAATCGTAATTGTGCCACTTTTACTACAGTCCCAAGTAAAAGTGACAAAATTGTGATTCCACCCTTTTGTTGTTGACAACATATCTCGAGATCAAAACAAGCAAATTGAACAGAACAAATGGCATTTGAAAGCCAAGACTTTGCCCTTGATGGTGATGTAAGCACACTTTCACCAGAGTATTTTCTAATTGCTGAAGAGGGCGCTTTTTACTTGCAGAATTTTTTTGAGACATGCTGCAGCACGTCTGAGAAAATTGTTCAAGTGAAAAGCGCCCTCTTTGACAGTTAGAAAATACTGCTGTGATACATGTTTATGTCAACATCAAGAACAAAGTCTTAGCTTTCAAATGCTGTGTGTTCTGTTCAATTTTGCTTGTTCTGATCTCGAGATATCGTGTAAACAAAACGGTGAAATCATAACTGTGTCACTCTTAGGGGAAGAGGGCCTGATGCTGTATTGACTGTAGTAAAAGAGGCACATTTGTGAATTTACCTTTTCGTTGTTAACTGAACATATCTCAGGATTAAAACAAACAACAGAACAAACGGCATTTGAAAGCTAAGAACTTATGCCCTTTATGTGAGTACAGCGATGACGTCACCAAAATGTTTTTCACATTACCTAAAGGAGGGCGGCTTTTGACTTGCACAATTATTTTTGAGACACACTGTATTACCACTGGATGTTCCCAGCTGAAATTGCTGATAGAAATATTGCCAAACAATGGTCTTTTACTTTTGACATTTACCCCAACAGAGTTTATTTGACAACTAATGAATTCTTCATTGGCCTGAGGACTATTCTACCAATTTATGGGGTAGTCAGATAAATATTGAAACAGCAATAAAACTCAAAGCTCCTTGGCAATTGTGATAACATGGAAATAATCTAAAAGGAATATCTATATCAAAAACATCTCTTTCTCTCTTTCTGTGTACAGGCCCTGATTCTGGACACCATTCATTCCATCGACGTCGTCCAGCTCCTTATCAAAAACAATGTGACCAGCCTGGACAACTGGCTGTGGCAGAAGCAGCTGAAGTACTACCTGGACAACACACAGACTGCGATCATGAAGATGGTGGATGCTGAATTCCAGTACACCTATGAATACCAAGGTGGGTATAACTGTGGTGGAATTCTTGTGATTTCATTGTCAATTGTCAATTTTTTTTGTCTCATAGCTTAATTCTTTTCTTCCATTATATGCCTTGTACCCCTTTTTAGTCCACTCTCTTCTTTCTTTTTACATGCCTTTTCTTGTTCTTCACTCTGTCTTACCTTTCCTGTTCTTTCCCTCCCCATTTGCTCCATGAGTTAATTCTTTGATCTAACATTCCCACCTTTTCCACCAATCTATTTTTTGTTTATGGTTTTTTCCCTCCAGCTTTTCCCACTTCTCTCCACAACTATAATCTTGTTCTTGGTATCATCTTTTGTCCTATTTATATACTTTTAATTTATTTTGTCACATATATCTCAATTGATAGCTTGTTTCAGTCTTGTGTACTTAGTCTTGACTTTGATAAAGATCCTGCTCAGATTGAAATGTCAGGTCGTGTTATGTTTTACACTACACATGCATGTCAATTTTGTAATTGACTACTATAAACTGTTAAGTTTCAGGTGTGGTCTGGGGAAACACACCCACGTGTCGATCACATTACTTTTCTCCCTATAATGCATACACATATGTATTCTAAAAGCTCAAGACTTACGGTTATTGTTGACACCAATATACATTCAATTCCACTCGCCATTGTATTTCAATCTGATTTCAATGCTTTCCCTCCCTGCCACACCCCCCTCTCTCCAGGTAATGCAGCTAAACTTGTACACACCCCCTTGACCGACAAGTGCTACCTGACCCTCACACAGGGCATGCACATGGGGCTTGGTGGCAACCCCTATGGGCCAGCAGGTACGGGCAAGACGGAGTCTGTCAAGGCCCTGGGAGGACTCTTTGGGAGACAGGTACTGGTCTTCAACTGTGACGAGGTAAGTAAGCCCTATGTGCAAAAGGTTAACCCTCAAAAAAAAAAGTGTGTATTATTAACTCTTAACATGCCAAAGTCACAGATCTGCACCAAATATTACACATAATGTCCATAGAGGTTTAAATTCTTTGGCATGTTAGGAGTTAATGTGCCCCTAGCCAGAGGTCACAGTGCCACTGTACTAATTCCCATTGTACCAGCCCCTATTCCCCTCTGTACCAGGTTTATTTGGAGACGGTACTATTAATATTCAGATTTACATGATAACATGACATTAGCACTGCACCAAATGCGTGATCAACAGTACAATGGCTAGTCAATGGATCCATGATAACAGTGCAATGCATGCATGTAAACATGCACTTGGCAATTAAATATTGAATTGTGAATAGTGTCAACAGCATCTTGAAGTATAACTACTGGCAACACCTGCAATACTCTTTTGTCGTTTCCATTCCAGGGTATCGATGTGAAGTCCATGGGTCGAATCTTCATCGGCCTGGTGAAGTGCGGTGCCTGGGGGTGCTTTGATGAGTTCAATCGTCTGGAGGAGGCGGTGCTGTCGGCTGTGTCTATGCAGATTCAGACCATTCAGGCTGCTCTCAAGCAGAAGAAACCCAAGTGTGACCTTCTAGAGAGGACGGTAAGTAGCGGTGATGTCCTTGCTCGTTGTAGGCAAACTGTTATATTGCAGCCAATGTACAAGGAAACATGGGAATAGATCTTAAAAGACAGGTGGTGACCGAAAATCACAGGTTTCTGCAGGCCATTTTGGGGTGGCCGTTTTGTCAATAACATGTTTATCTCAGAGCTTTCACAGACTGCCTTTATTAAATTTGGTGCATTGTGGGTTTTGAAAACAATTTTAAAAGTAGTGTGCTTGGTCGATGTCTCAGTTGGGCCTGTCTTTGGATATTTTCCATCAAATTCAACATTTTATCACAGATTTTCTATAAAATTGGGACAGCATGCATTTTTTATATGATCATGGACATCTATTGATCCTAAATCAAGAAGTTAACAAGTTAAATCTTATGTAACTTCTGAAATCTTCACAACACTGTCTTAAATGAATATTTGTAGAAAGGTTTTACTTTTATATGCAGCTTTTGTTCACAAAGCTTATTTCCACCAGACCTTTGTGAAAAATTGTAACTGTTTGAAGTTGCTTGCTCAATGTGGAACTGTTCAAATGTGTGTGACACGTTAAAGAGTTAAAGGTATTGGCTAACATTTACCACAGTTAAAAAAATCTGAGCTACATGATTCCCCATGCTACCATTGTCTTTGATAAGGTCTAAAAATGACGCCCTGAGAAAAATGAATTTCAAAATGATTATTT
>JZLH01S0012426.1:10185-33029 GCA_001188425.1 Eucidaris tribuloides
GAGGTGCAGTCACACGGCATCTGGCACAAAAGAGTAGGTGTTATAAATTCCACTGATCACTTCCAAAAGCTTGGGAAGTGCTTCCTTATCTGAGTTGTCAGCCTCCGTAGGCCCATACAAACGCCCACTCTCTCCCAGGTACAAATTAATGGTTATCTCAACCAACTTTACCTACAGCACTTTCGGTCACCCTGGACCGAACAATTCGACCTACCCTATTGCAACAAACATGGTCCACTTTGACAAGGTGCTCTCACTTGTTTGATTCTAGCAAATTTAATGCACAAGAAAACTCATTTAAGTCTAGTTAAATTGTAAAGTCTACATAACAAAAATTGTCAACATTCTTATTCTTTCAAGTACTACTGCATTGCATCAGGATCTTGTTCTAACTCTCACTAGAGAACTCAATTTGGTTGACGACACTTAAATTGTTACTCATGGTCTTCACATGCATTTGCACGATGAAACATTACAACTCCTGAGAAAACAAATAAACACCTTCTCTAATCATAAAAAAAATAGAAATAAAACCAATGTTATAACAAATTACAATATCTCCACACTACACAGACAAAAAATTAGGACAACAAAATTGATTTTAAAATCAGCAAATATCGGAAGGAGCGCGCGAACCAAAAAAAAATTAACATGACCCATCATCAATCGGAGTTTGATACCAATGGACATTTTAAATTCTATGGCATGTTAGTGAGTCATAAGATCTCAAGGCCACTGATCCGCATATTCACCAGATAGCCTGAGCACATCCTGGCTATCCAAATCCCACCGTAAACGCGACACCGACGTTATGTCTACTGCCTTGCCTGTCCATGGCCTATTCTAGCCCTAACGTCTATCTTCCCATCAGCTGATAGTGGAACTAATACATGCCATGACATTACTCAATTTTAGCACACACTACATACTACAATATGCCACTCAAACCTTATTCATACATCTTACCTCACTAGAAATAGTGGACCATAGAGCTATCTCATTCCTAACGGATCAAATATTATTGATAAGCTATTTCAATAGACGCAAAATCACAAATAAAACTGAGTTAAACCGTGTTGGATTACAATTAATTAACCTTAAAGAAACTTTTTATGGTCAGTCAGCAAAAATCAAAATAGCACTATCCTCGAAATGGAGTAAATAGACCTCACACAAGCTCCGTACATCAATGTTTATTACACTATCGCGACCACACTGAGAAATCTTGAATCATCATATACTACATTTTGTTCAGTTTTCATTTCCAAATCTTAATTTACTCTAAAAACTATACTGTGTGACCAGTTGAAAGATGCAACCATGCAGTGTTTATCGGAGCCATTCTTCGAATCGCCCTGGTGACATCTTGCGCTCATCGCGTCCTGAAGCCTTCGAAAGAGGATGACAGCTCAGGGCAATCCTGTTCGTGTCCGGGTCGCGACACTGGCCAGACCGGGTCTGAAACAGACTGCTTGAATGTCGGGCAGATATTCGTCGGCCCTTCCGTCCCCCTTGCCGGCAGGATTGAGGTGATGAAGAATACCGACGATTGCATCAATTTCAATCTGTTCATAATGAACATTTCAAATTTACAACACATAATAAATTAAAGTGATACGGCTAAAGTTGTGGAGCTTTCAATTTAAAAAATTGTCAAATTTTGATATCTAACTACATAGTAGTGTTACATGATAGACGCAATAAACACCCTAAAAAAAAAAAAGTTTGGAAAGTTAACACTGAGCCAATGGCCCCCATTATGCATGAACTAAAACAATTAAAACTCGGGGCAGAGTTCTAAATAACGCTAGGTGTACACCAACAAAAAAAAAAAAAAAAAAGGTTTAGTCTATAGGAGAAAATGGCAGGCGGAATCCGATCAACTTACGATTTTCACTTTTTTAAAGCACTCCAAGAACAATGTGACCAGCCTGGACAACTGGTTGTGGCAGAAACAGCTGAAGTACTACCTGGACAACACTCAGACAGCCATCATGAAGATGGTGGATGCTGAGTTCCAGTACACCTATGAATACCAAGGTGGGTTTACTCTGGTGGGAAAAACCTAATAGTAGTTACGAGATGTCTCAAATGACCCCACAATACCATATACATTTGTAGAGTGGGTAGCTCTTTAAGTGAGCCATTTGAGAGCAACCATTATTAAATTGATTGTAACATTCTGTCAGGAAGAATACCTTCATCTGTACAATCCTGGTTATGCATCGTGTGCATGCATGGTTTATAACAATTTTCTCATTGAGCTGACCAGTGTTTCCAATGTCTCTTGTAAAAGCTTTGTCTAAAATGCCCTTTGTTATGCACATGTGCAAATTACGGTTAGGCTTATTCTTGTGTGTTAAATGTCAATTTTGTAATCTACTATTATAAGCTCTGTCATTTCATCCATACACAGGTATGTCAGTACATCAATGAACACCTAGTGAATTTCATTAGGGTAACTTAATATTGGTTGGTTGTACAACTTTTGCTCAGACAGTTACTCTGAGAACTACACTTACCTTGACCCAAATATTTACCATTAACTGATTTTAGCTTGTACTTGTTTGATGGTGAGCAAATCTTTAACACATTCTGCAAAGTGTGTAAGTTTGATTAAAAGCTTGACTAATGATTGTTGCTTCTAAATATTTTGTTGACACCAATGTACATTTCATTCCACTGGCCACTGTACTTCAATATGTTTTCAATGCTTTCCATCCCTGCCACACCCCCACCCCATACAGGTAATGCAGCCAAACTTGTGCACACCCCCTTGACCGACAAGTGCTACCTGACGCTGACCCAGGGCATGCACATGGGGCTTGGTGGCAACCCCTACGGGCCTGCAGGTACGGGTAAGACGGAGTCCGTCAAGGCCCTGGGAGGACTCTTTGGGAGACAGGTGTTGGTTTTCAACTGTGACGAGGTAAGTTAGCTCTGTATGTCCTTCACTTTGAGACCTGGTAATATTGGACAGTTAGATATCATCCAGGTAGGTCAGGTAGAAATTCTTTTCACACTTAAATATACACAAGAGCCTTGTACCCTTTACTACTTTCTATCCCTGTTTTGTCGCATGTTAACCCACTCATTGTTATGTTACATTATCGCAAGGGTTTATTACAAGATTAAGTTCAGTACTTATTGTGACTATCCTCGCAATTATTTCCATTAAAATAAGTACCATATTATGTAAGAAGACACAAATTTGGAAGAATCCTCATACCACTTTTTAATTTTATGGTAGACATAAGCCACTTTAACTTTTAAATTTAGATATTTCTATTTTGTTTAATTTCCATTGTAGACAAGTAGTATCTATATGTGTTATGTTACTTTACATTTTGGAAAACTATCTTGTACATTTAGAAAAAAACCTAGCAAAAACAAATAAGGTGAAGAAGAAATCTTAGTTGTGAATGAGTCTCAACAGCATCCTGATGTATAACTACCCTAACACCTCACTCCTTTATGTTTTCCACCCCAGGGCATCGATGTGAAGTCCATGGGTCGAATCTTCATCGGCTTGGTCAAGTGTGGTGCCTGGGGGTGCTTCGATGAGTTCAACCGTCTGGAGGAGGCGGTGCTGTCGGCCGTGTCCATGCAGATCCAGACCATTCAGGCTGCTCTCAAGCAGAAGAAACCCAAGTGTGACCTTCTGGAGAGGACGGTAAGTAGCGGTGATGTCCTTGTTTGTTGTAGGCAAACTGGTATATTGCAGCCAATGTACAAGGAAACATGGGAATAGATCTTAAAAGACAGGTGGTGACCGAAAATCACAGGTTTCTGCAGGCCATTTTAGGGTGGTCGTTTTGTCAATAACATGTTTATCTCTGAGCTTTCACAGACTGCCTTTATAAATTTGGAATATTGTGGGTTTTGAAAACAGTTTTAAAAGTATTGTGTCTTGGTCGTTGTCTCACTTGCGCCTGTCTTTAGATATTTTCCATCAAATTTAATATTTTATCACAAATTTTCTGTAAAATTGGGAAAGCATGCATTTTCTATAAGATCATGGACATCTATTGATCCTGAGTTAAATCTTATGTAACTTCTGAAATCTTCACAACACTGTATTAAACCAATATTTTTAGGAAGGTTTTACCTTTATATGCAGCTTTTGTTCACAAAGCTTATCTCCACCAGACCTGTGTGAAAAATTGTAACTGTTTGAAGTTGCTTGCTCAATGTGGAACTGTTCAAATGCGTGTGACACGTTAAGAGTTAAATTTATTATGTGTTGAAATAGGGGCTGACCGATGGAATTCTCATCTTTCATTATGAACAGATTGAAATTGATGCCAACTCTGGTATCTTCATCACCCTCAATCCTGCGGGCAAGGGGTACGGAGGCCGACAGAAACTGCCCGACAATCTCAAGCAGCTGTTCAGACCCGTGGCCATGTCCCGACCCGACAATGAACAGATTGCTGAGGTCATCCTCTTCTCGGAAGGCTTCAAGGATGGCAAGAGTCTGGGCCGTAAACTGGTTGCCATCTTCAACCTGGCAAAGTAAGTTTTTTAAGTAAGGTAGGATTGTTTAGAATTAAGAATTTTCAGTGCGAGAAAAACATGACGACCTGACTGGGGCATTATATTGGGGGCATTGTTTTTCTCGACACTAAAAATTCTTAAGTTATTAATTTTATCCTACCACTTTAACATTATTATGATTTGTCTTACATCAAAATTTTGTTGGAATGGATTTGTCCCATTTCAGAAGGAAGACCTATGAAATGGTAGGGCATTGGTGTCAAAATTTGGTTGTCATGGATTTGTCCCACTTCACTGATGGAAAGAGAGGGCTAGGTGCGAGATTGACACTCTGTCTTGACGGGAGCCCAGATAGCTCAGTTGGTAGAGCATTGGCCTTGCTTGCCAAAAGTCCTGGGTTCAAATCCCTGATGGGGCATTATGTTTTTCTCGTACTAAAAATTCTGAATTTTAAAACTAACTTTTGTTCCTAACTTTTGTCTGAGTGGAATGAATTTGTTTGGTTATTCAATTATGAAGAGTGTTGTCTTTCAGAGTTGAGTCAGCAATGTGATGAAATAACTGCAAAAATTGTCTAAAGATACTGAGCAAGAAGTAACTTGAAAAAAAAATGTCTTGACAATTTTTGTTGTAGAACTTTACAAATTTAACTAGACTTAAATGTAGTTTTCTTTCAATAAATGCTAAATCAAGGCAAATCAAAGGGACACTTTTGCAATGGGTACCTGGTAGGGTGAGAATAACATAATTTGTCTGGCTTGATGTGCCTCCTTGACAACTCAGCTAGGAACACTCCCCAGGGAGTTGAAATGGTACACCTCTTTGTGCAGGTTGGAACTGCACCTCGGTGACCAGGGTAGTAATATTCAAGTGCATTGAGACTGATCTCATTGGTATTATGCACCATATAAGAATGGACTGTTATTATTATTATTATTATTATCTTTCCTGTCAATAATATTCAAGTACCAGTATAACTTGGTTTGTCTAATGCTTTGATCATTTTTATTTCTATCCACAGGGAATTGTTAACTCCACAACAGCACTACGACTGGGGTCTTAGAGCTCTGAAAACGGTCTTACGAGGCTCTGGAAATTTACTGCAGATAGCAAGACAGCAAGCAGGGCAAGACAGAAGTAAGAAACACCCAAGTTATTTTGTTAACCCCTTGGGGACAACTCTCTTGTACAGAAGCTAGCTCACTGCACATTCAGAAACTCAGAGAGTGATAATCTGTTCAGTCAAACTTACGATAAACACCCAGGATATACATGTATTCCCTACAAATACCTCTGTCCCATAAAGTACAAATTTTTTACAAATATAGATAGAAGAATTTAAGTATGATGCGTAGACTTTTTCGAAAAAATCTTAAATCTTTATGTATGTATTCCCTTCTCGGTCAGGCAAGGGAAAATTGTGTCAACTCTCATTGAACCATGCTGTCATTTATCAGAGAAGCCAAAGTTTTAACAAATGTTAACAAATGCTCCTCAAAACAGTTTTGGATACTCAAGTTTATTTGTCTGAAGATAATTTTGTTCTGGTCACTGTATTGTTATCACAGACTGCCTTAAATTTGTTATCACTAGAAAACATACTCATTTTCCATTAGAATTATGGCCCATCAAATGCAATAAGTCGTGTGCAGTTAAGTTGGATTTGGGAGGGGTACGTCTAAAATAAAATGAACAAAAAACAATTGCATCATCATTACAGTTAAAAAATTGTAGTGACAAGAAATCCCTGACTCAACACAAAAGATAATAAACAAAATAATGGCTATATTCATCAGCTTCCTCTTTTTTATGTGTATATTTGCATTTATTTCCAAACTTTCTCAGGCCAAATTGAGGAGAGTAAACTGGTCGTCCAGGCGCTGCGTGTCAACACGCTGTCCAAACTGACGTTCTCCGACGGCATCCGGTTTGACGCCCTCGTCAAGGACGTCTTCCCGGGTGTGGAACTCAAGGACATTGAGTACCACACACTGGCAGAGGCCATCAGGCAGCACTGCAGGGAACACAATCTGGTTATCATGGAAACACAGGTAATGAATGCATTCCATTGAGTGAATATCGGTAGTTAATTGCAGGCATACATTGCAGAGGGGTTTCCTGGATTGATGCAAATTAGAATAGTAGGAACAGTTACAGAAATTTCGTTTCAACTTGCAAACTCTGTTTTTACTATAGACTTTGTACACATAAAAAGTAACAATTCTGTTTACATAGACTACAATCAATGATATGTACATTGTTTTGCAGCCATTTCATACTTTTTTGTCAACTTTTTCTTATTGCTGTTTTGAATTTCATTTTTTTTTATTCAAAAAGTGAAATTTGGAGAAAAAGATTTTCCTGAATTTTCATTTGGAAACTCACTTTCTGTTTCAAGTGGTCATTTCCATGAATTCTGTCTGTTTTTCACAATAGGGGAAAATCATTGTGCCAAAAAAAATAGGACTAAAGTGCGAGGAAGCATTTTAATTGTGTTAACAAAATCTAAGAATTGTCATCATAATCAATCATACTGTAAAAAATCAAGGAACTAATTTTTGCAATATACCTTCTCTCTTTTTAGTTGCATGTTCATGGTGTCATCATTTTTATGTGCATCACAGGTGAAGAAGGCCCTGGAGTTGTATGAGCAGCTACGGCAGAGGATGGGTGTGGTGGTGGTGGGCCCCAGCGGGTCAGGGAAATCCACCACATGGCAGATTCTGAGGGCTGGACTCAGCATGACCGGTCAAGTGGTCAAACAGTACACCATGAACCCCAAGGCCATGCCAAGGACACAGGTAAATATTTGTAAAATGTTTCAATTATGTCCAGTTATCTGTGTTCATTTCTAATACTTGGGTACACTCGCTCTCAGGTTTCCTTGGGAACAAACAGACTTGTACAAAAGACCAGTACATATCACACCCAGAGACGATTTTTGTCATTTATACTGGTCAAAATGTATACCTTAGGGAAAGATTTATGTGTAGGCAGTATAACCTTAGTGTGAGTGAAAAGGTTCTCATAATTTCTGGGCTTCTGTGGAAGCTTGCCATCTTTGAGTGTGTGATGCACCGGGCTTCTGTACAAACCAATCTTCCAACAAGTTAACAACACGCTAAATAACACACTTTCACATTTGGGTGAAGATTAGGGTAAAAATCTGGTATAGTTATGCAACCTGAGTATACTTAGGTAATATTTTTCAATATTGAAGTGGCATATGAATTTTATGAAATATCTGAGCAGCACCAAACTAATTTCAGGAGTCTGTTTCATGAATTGGTTGGGTAAATATCCAATAACTGAAGTGTGGCTTTTGTTTGCAATTTCGTACAATTTCATTTTCTCTCCTTTTTTTCTTCAACTATGTTATTTGTGAGAGTGGAGGAAATGCATGACGAAAGTGGTCATGGTGAACTGTGCAGTACATATTTCAAAATAAAATTGTTCTCATATTTGCTCAACTGATAACTCTGCTTATGAAAAGATCAATTACCATAGATGGCATTTCAGATGTCTGTACACTCTACAGTGTTTAAATCCTAAGTTCTTCCCTTGGGTTCTCCCTTTCCTCTTCAAAAAAAAAAGAAGAAGAAGAAGAAAATTACCAGTAGTGTAAATTTCAGCATTGTTGAGATTTCACTTTTCTTTGCAATAGCTCCTTGGACACATTGACATGGATACTCGTGAATGGAGTGATGGCGTCCTGACATACAGTGCTAGACAGGTCGTCAGAGAACCTCAGGGTAAGTAATTGGTATCGTAGTTTAAACATGCCGTATGTAAAGTATGGCATCTGTGACTGCTTCTGCAGTGATTGCATTTAGAGTTGGAAATTAAAATTAGTCATGTAGTGAATCAAAGAACGACTGGTGGAAATACAAGCAGAATGGCTGGATCAATTCGATCAGTATTCAATTTTGTATAGTCTTGTGTGAATGTGCATAAGAGAAAGATGTATACACATGGTAATGCCAATACCCAGAATTGTAATAACCATCTTGTCCCGGCTGAATGCATGCGTAATTTGTGTTGTTGAGCCACTGATGTTTAGGCCAGTGGATTTTTAGCAGTCATGCACACTATTTTAATATGCTCAGACACAAATTGATTGAATTTATTTATTGATTGATTATAAGCACATTTTTGTTTCTTAGCTATATATCCATGAACCTTTTGAATACTTTTTGGTAAAGACTACCTCGGGTATACCCGGTATAGTAATCATTTGCAGTTCATTTTTCCATAACTTCAGTTAAAATGATCAAAGCGAATAAAATTTGTGACATAGTGGTGTGTGTAAGACTTCAAGAATTCCTGTTACAGACTTTGATCATTTCGTTGATGTCCACTGACTCCATCCTTTGATCCGTTCTTCCCAAATCCGCAGAAATCCACTCCTGGATCATATGTGATGGTGACATTGATCCTGAGTGGATCGAATCGCTCAATTCCGTGTTGGACGACAACCGCCTTCTCACCATGCCTTCTGGTGAGCGTATCCAGTTTGCGCCGAACGTCAACTTCCTGTTTGAGACCCACGACCTGAGCTGTGCCTCCCCTGCCACCATATCTCGTATGGGAATGATCTTCATGAGGTAAGAATTTGGGTTTTCATTCAGTTTTGTATGAAATGAATACCATACTCATCCGTGCCTTTTTTCTCTGTTCTCCTTCTTTCTACACTAAAGATATTGACATGATCAAGTGCTCTTAAACTTGCACTTTGATTTTGGTTTAAATGCATACATTTTAACATATTTTATTGTGCAATTAAAATAATTCATTTCATTTCACTAGAATTCATTTAATGGAAAAAAAAACTTGAATGAAGCAACATTGCTTTTGGACATAAGTTCACTTTAAAAATGTACAAATAAATCGTGCAAAGTCAAAACATAAGCTAATGAGAGAGCGTAACAAGAACAAGACAAAAATGATAAGTGTATTAAAAGAGTACATTATTAGATAATCATACATATCAAAATAAGAAGTGTCAGTTATTTAGAAGATGAGTTGCTGTCATAGACATATCATTCTGATGAACTGATACCATTACCATTTGATTAAGTTTTACTTGAAACAGAATTGAAGGGTCTATTCATACAAAAGCATTGCATTTTATTAAATGCATAATTAATAAATTAATGTCTGTGAGTGTTTATCATTGCCCTGTATGTCTAATGAGTAGGGCATCACCTGGACTTTTTGATTATCATTATGTTTCCTTTAATCGTTTTCATTAATTGTTGTTATGTGATGAATTGTCTCTGATAATTAAGTTTATGTGCTCCCACACCAATTGTATGATCTGTGACAATTTCATCATCCTCATTTCATCCACTCATTGCAACATTCTTCCTGTTCCAACCTCAGTGACGAAGACACCGAAATCAAGGACCTGGTCCAGTCCTGGCTGAGCCGCCAGCCCGAGGAGGCCCGGAACCGGCTCCAGGCCTGGATCGAGGACCACTTCTACCGGGGCCTGGAGTGGGTGATGCGCCAGGCTGACTTCGTGGTGGACACCAGCCTGGTGGGCGTGGTCATGAACGGACTGTCCCACCTGAGGGGAGCCGAGTGCAAGGCCGACTTTGCCATCAAGCTGGTCCGGGGCCTGGGGGCCAACCTGCCCGAGGCGAGCCGGATGAACTTTGCCAAAGAGGTCAGTGAGCTCAAATTTTTAATCGAATCAGTTGTCATTACATGAGTCATTCGAGTGACTCAAGTTACCTTTCATGACTCAAGTCATATCATCGCTGGAGTCACTCATTGACTTCAGTCGAAGTGGAGTTGAGTCAGATTTAAGTCAGAGTCACTTCACTTGTGGAGTGCAAGGCCGACTTTGCCATCAAGCTGCTCCAGGGCTAAGCTGCCCGTGAGGAGCCACATGAACTTTGCCAAAGAGGTCAGTGATTTCAAGCCATGTAAATAAAATTAAGTTTAAGCTACTATCCTCAAAATAATAATTCCTGTGCAAGTATTTGTTATTTTATTCTTATTTGTGGAATTTTATATTTCTTATGCCTTACCCCTTTCCATCTGGGAGTATAAATAGGAACCCGAGAACACATGAACGATTATTTTGTGGATGAAGTAGCTGCCAAACGTTTAACAGACAGCTTGGTTGAGGAATACCGCCCAGGAAGTGGAGATGGAGCACTTTTGTGCAGGCTTGACATGGGTTCATAGATCAGAGGGTAATTTGTGAAGCTGCATGAGACAGCATTTCTGCAGTAATAAAATAACTATTAAAATACCCTTACCTCTACCATTTATCTTTTTACCCATAATCTCATCTCCATCTTGCTCATCCCAGGTCTTCCAGTGGACGAGAGAACAGCCCCCTGATGCCAGGAGACTCCTGGATACCTACTATGATGACAGGACAGGCACACTGGCTGTCTACACAATGCAGGTAGGAGGGGGTGTGGCAGGTAGAAGGGAGGTGTCAGGTAGGAGGGGGTGTGTCGGGTAGAAGGGGGGTGTGTCAGGTAGGAGGGGGTGTGGCAGGTAGTAGGGGTGTGTCAGGTAGAAGGGGGTGTGTCAGGTAGGAAGGGGTGTGGCAGGTAGAAGGGGGGGGTGTCAGGTAGGAACATTCTAAAGTTTACAATAAAGGTCTTTTCCTCTTTAAGGGAAAAATAGTAAATCCGGAAATTCTGGGAAAGTGTAATCCTTAAAAATCTAGAATTCTGGAAATTTTCTATAACAGAATTCTTAAGTTTTTATTAAAGATCTGTTCCTCTTTTTTGTAAAAAAAATAAATTTGTTCTGAAATTCCGGAAAATTTTCATCCATTCAGAACAATCCGGAAATTCCGGAAAATTTCCGAGAACAACATTCTTTTGTATACTGTATTGATCTTTTCATCTTTAAGAAAAAAATAAGAAAATCTGGAATTTCCAGGAAATGAATGAGATTTTTTTGTGTTCTGTCAGTGATCGTTAAAACAGGAGTCCACTGTATTCTCATTCTCCTGATTAGGCTGTACATGTAATAGGTATTATTGTACATACCTAGCAAGCTTATTTAGTGTGATTCATCTTCATCTTGGCCAGGGATCTCCTTGGCAGTGGCAGCTGTCCATGCTGATTTTGCAATCAACTGTTCAATTTCATGCTTTATGTCATGATAGAGTTCAATGTATCTGGTCTTTGGATCGCTAGATCTCAATAGTACAACTTTTTCATGCAATTCACTTTCGGGAATGTCTGCAATCAGGCGGAGGATTTCAGATTTGATTTCCCCTCGATTTTCTCTCCTTCCTCTTTGTCTTGTGCAATTACATACACATTTTCCATTTTGGCTCCTCCAAACTTTTCAGAACGAACAAGTCTTTTCATATATGACAAGTAGTTTGCTTCCATCGTAAATATCGTATCAGGAAGTTGTGAATCTAGTGACGGACAAGATAGACTTCTGAGCTCTGACACATATCAATTTCTAAGCGATCATTTACTTTCTTCATGGTCTAGAGTTTTGCAACACAGTGGTAAACTGGAACTAATACCGTCGGTTTGGCACATTTTTTGCCATTATAACAAATCTACCAGCTTTATATACTATTGAAACAAGATTTATGATAATCAGAGGTTTCTCTTTAAGGTTAGATCAAAATATGTGACCGAAGTCAATGTTATGACATGGGGAATTGATTCTGAAGACTTCTTTTGGTAAAAAATCTCGTGGAAGATCCCTGTTTTCCCCAATTTTTCTGACTTTGCCGCTTCATAAAATAAAGGGGCGCCATCTATAAATATATTGACGATGAGTATGTGTAGTGGGAAGTCTGAGGATTCTAAAAATGTAAAAATCAAATTTTATTGGCTAGGAGAAGGCCCGCGGAATTGGCAAAAATCAATCACAGACACCATTTTCTCTCAGTATTCTGACTTTCCTAGCTGGCTAGAAATCAATGCAGTCTTTATTATTGTGCGTTCGAGTGTGAATATAAACAATAGACTGCTCCTACACAGCATGGTGTGAGAGCAGTCGAGCATGACCCGTACGTATAACCTCGTATTTCTCTGCCCAAAAGAGGAGCGTTTTTTGTGGTAAACAAATTGATATGTGGTGTCAGGTGATGCAATTGGTGTAGACAGGAGTTTGTTGTCTCTCACTTCCCGACGCATCATGATGACTTCATGATCGTATCGTTTTGGGCGCTAAGTGCTTCCGTCGCTGCTTAATCCAGATGTTTGGCGAGACATTTTTTTCATACTCTGTAGCCTGTCTGCCTTCCTGTACACTCGTCTCCATACATCAGTGCTAATCCATCCCGGTGGTAGGAAAGATTTAAGAAAAGCGTTCGTTTCCTCATGTACAAAGTGAGCACTCTTTCCACTCTTTATGGCAATCAGATTTGCTGAAGGATTCAGTGGAGGCAAAGTATAATTTGCAATGACTGGGAGGACATTGGAATCTATCCAGCATTTCTCTTGCATGAAGTTCCTGATATCTTGGATGGTGTGTTTTCCGTACAGAAAGGGTGCAAAGGCAGATCATGCAGCCATGACCACTTGGTGATTATTTTTTCCAAACTGCCTCTGTGTACAGAAGGAAGGCCTGAAAGAAAATGAACGTAACATGCCATACATAAATGCATGTCGGATCATTTGCTTCATTAGTACCCCGGGGGCCTGTTTCATAAAGCTGTTCGTAAGTTACACATGACTTTATGAACGACTGGTGATCAGTTCTTGTGCTAAATGATCAGGAATGTGATTAGTGTAGCACCCAAGAACATGTTCCAGTCGTTTGTAAAGTTACGCATGACTTTATGAACGACTGGTGATCAGTTCTTGTGCTAAATGATCAGGAATGTGATTAGTGTAGCACCCAAGAACATGTTCCAGTCGTTCGTAAATTCATGCGTAACTTTACAAACGACTTGGTGAAACACCCCCCTGGTCACGTAGGACTGTACAGTTGGCCTCTTATTACTGACAAGTTCCCGGCGAACAAAAGGAACCAGCAGTCTGCTTCCGAACTGCCTCTGTGTGCAGATGAAAGAACAGAAGGAAAATGAACATGACACGCCATACATAAATGTATGTCGGATCATTTGTTTCATTAGTACCCCAGGTCACGTAGGACTGTGTAGTTGGCCTCCTATTACTGGCCAGTTCTTGGCGAACAAAAAGAACCAGCAGTCCACATGACAATGTCTCTAGTAATGTTCCAATGATCCGTCGTGATCAATGCTGTTCTTCTTGACTACTTCAAGTGCCCATCCTGTTCGAAATCCGAGTAGTTTAACCAGACTGGATGGCAGGGTACCCACAAGAATTTCCAGAAAATTTTATTTGCATGTCGTAACAAAAAAGGCGAGTTTTGGAAATTTCTGGATAAATGCCATTTATCAAGAAAATCTGTAATTTCCGGAAATGTCCCAAATGTTGTAATTTGTGAAAAAAAAAGTCGACCGGAATATTCGGAAATTTCCGGAAATGTCCAAAACATTCTGATGTTTGGAAAACCAGTCAACTGAAAAATTCCAGCAAATTTTCTTTGAATGTTTAGACCAAAAATTTGATTGAATTATGTAATTTTTGGAATAAACTGACAACCGGAAAATACTGGAATAGGCCCCATGTTTAAAGAATGTGAAATTTCCAGAATATCAAAACCTTACATTTGCAATAAAATTTGTTTACTAATCTGTTTCTCTCTATTCAAAAATAATCAGCAAATCCGGAAATTTACACCCGATATCTAGTTTAGCATCGTAGGGAGCGGAATATTACCGTAATTCATTTCCGAAGTAAAGCAACCACCGGACATTAATTCTTGGCATCATACGGAGCCGAAGTTTGGGAGATTAGAAGACGAATTGTATCAGTAAAAAAAACCCGTGGCGTGAGATCAAGAACGCGTGGCGCGCAAGAAATCATGTGTGGTGCACAATCTCATTTGTAAAAAGACGTGTGGTGCAAAATCTTAATCTTTCATACACGTGTGGCGAGCGCGCCACACAAAAAAGGCCCAGCGAGAACACTGTGTGGTCATAGGCATGATACGAATGGGTTTAAAATGTCACTGAAATTTAACTACAATTTTCAAAATAGCTTCAAAATGTTCTTAATACTTTAAACAAGCACTTCAAATCAGAGAGAAATATTTTAAGCACATGATTGCAATGAAAGATTAGCAGCAATGGAGCTTTCGGCAATGACTCAGTACTGCATGCCCTGGAAGTCGCCCAAACAAGCAAGGTCACATACCCAGATGTCGCTAAATTTAGCATCGGGATTGTTGAATTCAGAACAACAATGTGATACAGCTCAGAATGATTGAATAAACACTCGTTTTGACTCGGAATCATAAAATATATCTGAAATAACATATTTTTGAGTATTTACTCTATTCAAGGTGAGATTTTATTACTAAAATTCTATATCACTGGATTTGGTGACTCGCCAAATTCGGCGATTCCCAGATCGAGTGCTTAGTCCTGACTGTGTGACGGGGCGGGGCATTCACCAAGAAAGCGAGTTGCTTGATCGCACTCTGAACCTCTTACATAAATAAATTACAGATCATTACAAAATTTAAATGACTGAACATGTAATAAAATTTTACCCCAATTTAAATTGTTATAATTATTACAAGTGGCGTTCCAGAGACTCTTTGAAACAAGTATTATCGCAAACTTAACTATCTTGGAACTGAATAGGGTCAGCAGACATGCATTAAGTGCCGGACTTGCTCTTCTAGCCATTGCCAATTCACTGCTGGATGAAGGCCTCAGCATAATCTCTCCACTTCTCTCTTTCCCTCGCATATTTATACCAGTTGGTATCATTCCAGAATTGTTGTATCTCATCTCTCCATCTCTTTCTTTGCCTGCCTCTGTTCCTTTTTCCATCTAGAGGTGTCCATTCGGTAATTTGTGTACTCCATCTTCCATGTCTCCTTCTGGTGACATGGCCAGCCCATTTCCATTTACGTTGTTCGATTACTTTCATGATGTCCCTTACCTTGGTCTGCTCCCTTATCCATTTATTGGTTTTGCGATCTTTGTATGTTATGTTCAGCATACTTCGCTCCATGTTATGTTGTGTGGCTGCTAACTTTCTCTCCATTTTAGTTGTTAAAGACCATGTTTCTGATGCAAATGTCATTGACAGGAGAATCCACTGGTCGTACACTTTCTTTTTCAAACACAATGGCAGATTACCCTTCATGAAGTGGCTATATCTCCCAAATGTTTGCCAGCCTGCTTTGATCCTCCTCCTTATTTCATTATCTTGATTTCTTTCATTAAGTGTGAATCGTTGACCCAGGTAGATGTATTCAGATACATGTTCCAAATGTGTTCCATTAATGATGACTGGTTTGTATTTAACTGATAAATCTGCCATTACTTTGGTCTTCTTCATATTCATTTTCAGTCCTCTTCTCCTGCTTGCTATGTCTAACTCCTGTAACATACTTTCCATTTCACTGAAGTTGTTAGCTATGATGATGATATTATCTGCAAAACAAAGGTGATTAAGTTTCTCCCCATTCACATTGATACCTTTATCTGCCCACTTGAAGTCTTTGAAGATGTGTTCAAAGTCCACTTCACTAAAAATATAGAGGAATTCAGTGATTGAAGGTCTGGTTCAATCACTGAATTCCTGTATATTTTTAGTGAAGTGGACTTCTGAAACTTACATCTTATCACATATTTAAAGTAAGGAAGACCATCCTATTGAAAATGTAGCCACTTTTTCACCTGTTTCCTTTGAGATTTAGTAATTCTCATAGACTTAATGCATGACACAGCCAGTTCCGGTAGCCCATTAAAGGGTTAAGTTGCCATGATGACAGTTTATCGGAAGAAGTCTTGTGTTTGTAACAGGTTCTGTAGTAAAGAATCACATCGTAGGGATATAATTTGATTTGATGCTAAGCTAGACAAGCTGAATATATGTTAATATTTCTCTGTCTTCATCTTTTTCCATCAAACGCTTCATCAGGATACCGACGAACTATCGGCTGCCGACTTCAACAATCCCAGCTCCCTCCCCGTCATTCGCACCCCAGATGTTCAGCGGTGCCTAGACTTCTTCAAGCCATGGTTGGAACCAGAGAACCGACAACCCTTCATCCTAGTGGGGCCTGATGGATGTGGAAAAGGGTAAGGACTAGTGATGATAGTTTATCATATCGTTAGTTGTCTGGCAGAAGGGCCCTAGCATACTATTATGTTCCCCGGCAGAAGGGCTGTAATAGTAATTTTTTTTCCAATTTGAGAAATATAGCCTTATTTGATATTAGCACTTCACAGACTGACAGAAAGATCTTAAAATATCACACTACTTTGATTTCATGTGAAAAGAGCCAATGGTTTTCTAGTTAGAGACAATTTAGTGTTAAGGCCCTTCTGCTGGGAACATGTGCTAGGGCTCTTTTGCCGGAAAACCAATGGTATTTTCTGGCATATAGTGTATAGGTGTATAGGTGTATAGTGTATAGGTGTAACAAAAATAAATGATGCTGTGACAGTTGCACCTAGAATGTCACTGTGTTGTGCAACATCTCATCAACATGCTGCTATAATATTGTTTAAGTATCCCATTCTGTGCCCCTTCCTCGGGCTGCTATGTGACACGTCCCTGCTACGCCCCATTACAAAACTAAAAGAGGCACAAAACACAACCTTTCCATAGGCTTTCTATCAGTGACTTGGACTGAAACCGATACTGAGGCCACCAGAAATTGTTCTTGAGGTCCGCCTCGGATACTACACTGGCTTAAAGTTTGTGTCAGGGATTTGCAGTTCATTACTTTCCTTCATTATCAATACCAAACGTTAGTTTAGTACTTACAAATGGTGTGCTGAAAGTTTGAGATCCATACGTCATGAATTTGTTGTTTGAGAAAAACTAATAACGAGCATGTTACCAAAATGTTGTTATTTTCCGTGATTGTAAAATTATGCTCATAATTGTGATCGTGGTACCAGCGGAGCACACTGATTGGTTAAACGGCTAAACTCCGCGCGACCTTCGGCTAACGGCTGATCGGACAATTTTGGAAAGGCCCGTGCACATCAACATCACTGTAAATTTTGAAGTTTAACTGTCCAGATTTTCACCAAAACTGCATATTCTACCCAAACGTTCTATGACAGGTGGTTATTTATACTAATCTTCACATTGTGAACAATTGAGCTGATTTCATTCATTTTACCGTTTTCAGACGTGCAAATCCCTTACTCTGCCTTTAAACTCGCCCAAGTAGTAGCCAATGATTCACTAATCCATCATCACTGCACAAAACTTTATAAACATTTCCATGTGAACATAAAATGCAATAAAATTTGTCTGTGATTAATAGTTTGGCTCTCGACGCTGGATAAACACTAAACTAAGTGCTTTTATGAGCTGCTGTGAAAAACTTTTACAGGTGGACTCACGTGGGGATTGAACCTGTGACCTCCTGATTACTAGACAGGCATCATTACCACTTGACCACCGAGGAAGCCCGATGGGCAGAGTGATAATTGTAGGCTCTAATCCACGAGAATGTTTTGTGAGAACTGTTTGAATGAATGAATGAATAAATAAATAGATAAATCAATAAGCAAATAATTAAGTGAATGAATAAATAAATAAATAAATAAATGAATGAATTAATAGATAAATGAATATATAAATAAATAAATAAATTGATAAATAAATTAATAAACAAATATGTAAATAAATAAGTAAATAGATAAATGAAAAAATTAACAAATAAATGATTAAACAAATGAATATTAAATAGATAAATAAATAGATAAATAAATAAATGAATAAATAAATAAATAAATAAATAAATAAATAAATAAATAAATAAATAAGTAAATAAATAATGAGTAAGTAAATAAATAAGTAACTAAACTAAAAGCACTTTGTTTAGGGTTTACCCACTGTCGAGAGCCAAACTATTAAAATAATTCAGGCTTGTTTATGTTTTTATTTTTTGCATACAGGATGGTGCTCCGTCACTGCTTCGCCCAGCTGCGCTCCACCCAGATCGCCACCATCCACTGCAACGCCCAGACCTCCCCTACCCACCTCCTGCAGAAGCTGCAGCAGATGTGCATGGTGCTAAGCACCAACACGGGCCGCGTCTACCGGCCCAAGGACTGCGAGAACCTAGTCCTCTACCTCAAGGACCTGAACCTGCCCAAGCCGGACAAGTGGGGCACCTGCCAGCTGCTGGCCTTCCTGCAACAGGTCAGTGCAATTATGGCATAGTTCAACCCTTAACTCTTTGCCCTGTGCATTTTGAATACATAGGCTGCTGGATTATTTTCAGATCCCCCAATAAAAATGCATTGTAAATGTGTTCAGTCATGTATGAATGATATTCACTCAACAGAAAATAATGTATTGTTAGTACTGGGGGAAGGTGTAAATACATGACAGAACACAAATTTCATTGTTCTGGTGCAATTGAATAGGCACTATTCCGTCTCCATGTGGACTGTCGACAAGAGTCGACAGTAGCGAGTTAGCGGTGGTGACAGTGGTGGACCATAGTGAGTAAAGAGCTAATATAGCCCCATCTACAGGTCTGGGTGCTACTGTCAGAGCTGCCAAGTGGTACTGATTTTCAGTAATTTCTGCTGAAATTGGCAAAGAATAATGAAGGTTGCATGAAATAAACTGATTTTATCAGATCGGTTTTGTGAAATTCTACTGCATTTATGTTAGAATGACTGATTTTGTTTGAAAATTTGGCAAAATTACTGATTTTTAGCCATGAAATTTCTGGAAGGCATTGATGACAGTTGGCAGCACTGTACTGTGCTATAATCCCCATTGTGCCAGCCTGTAAGACAGAATGTAACAATGATCACAGTTTTACAAAGTCTGGGCTACATAATCATCCATGCTTTAAAGGCATTGTATAACAATGTTTCCAGTTTAAAAAATCTGAGCTACATGATTCCCCATGCTACCAGTGTTTCTGATACGGTCTAAAAATGAAGCCCTGAAAAAAATTGCAGTTTAAAATGATCATTCAGTGCTTTAAAAAAGTGAAAATCATTGAGAGGCCATGCCAGGTTTCACCCATAGACTGCTGTATTGCAGAATTTCCTATCGGCTGAGAATAAATTCATGTGCTGAGTTTTGTCTGTACTTTTTTTTTTACTGGTAACAGCATAACTGTCTAAACTTTTATGTTTTAAGGTATTTATTTGCCCATACAAACACTGTCAGATATGTCAGATAGCAAAGTTTGACAATTTTTTTAATGAGTCTTCCACAATGTTATATAGTGTCTTTAAGTGTCTCTGATGAAGCTGTGCAAAACTTCTACTTCAAAACAATCATTTAATGCTTGAAATGAGTAAATAATTTGGCCACGTCTATTTCCCTCCATAGACTGCTGTGTGCAATTTAGAGTACACCGTATGTGTGATGTTTCTTGCCAGTGGCAGCATAACTTTACAAAGTTTTGTATTCTGAGATGTTTATTTGTCCATTCAAGCATTATTGTGTGATGGTGATGATGATTGATGAAAACTTCTGCTGCTGATGATAATGTTGAGGATTGTGGTGATGATGATGATGATGATGGTTATGTTGATGATAATGATGGTGTTGATGATGATAATGATGATGATGATGATGATGATGATGATGATGATGATGACGGTGCAGAATTGAAAATGATGATGCTGATGCTGCTGCTGTCGCTACTGCTGCTGCTGCTGACAGCGGTGATTAGAAAATGGATGAAAGTGGTTGATGGTGATTATGGTGATGATAGTGATTGACACTACTGATGCATCTGAGTTTTCTGGTAAACAATTGTTGAAAGTATATTTATTGAGAAGATAGTAATGATCAGCAACAGATGTAATCATGTAGTCAGTAATTGCTATATTTCCTAAAGGATGATTGACATATTTTGGTGTATTTCACAGGTTTTGACCTACCATGGTTTCTATGACAACAACCTTGAATGGGTGGGCCTGGATGGTGTGCAGATTGTTGCCAGCATGAATGCTGCCCACACAGTGGGCCGACATGAACTCTCCACCAGATTTACATCCATTGTCCGCATCTGCTCCATTGGGTAAGTCTGAATAATGATGATGATAGTAAGGATGATAATGATGATGATAATGAAGGATAATCGTGATGATGGTAATGGTGATTGTGGTGATGGCATGTTGGTGATGGTGATGGTGAGGATGGGGATGATGGTGGTGATGGTGGTGATGGATGTAGTGGTGATGGTGATCATGAGGTGATAATGGTGATGATGATGGTGGTCGTGATGATGATGGTGATGATGATGATGATGATGATGATAAGAATGATAATAATGCATAATTTGTACAAGGGCTAATAATAATTTAGTTTTCCATGCGCTTTAAATCAGATATACACTAAGAAAACATGTTGTGCGTATTTAATAGATAGAACAAAACTTATACTTATATTAATGAACAAATTTTAACTTTTACATTTATAATGCTGTAATTGTAAACGGATACTACTAATACTATATACATTACAATAAATAAACCTTATTGTTACAGAGGACTGCTAAACTTTAGACTAAAACTTATCTAGATTAATTTGACAATAAATGTGTTTGAGTGTCTTCTTTGAAAAATAATACTGGTGAAGGACGAGTGTGAGGGTATCGAGTTTCAGAGAGTAGGTGCTGGCAACTTGAAGATGCTTGATGCAATGTGAGTGTGTTGATGGTGTGGAACTCGGAGAAGAATTGTTCGGATACTGAGAGTGCGGGCGGATGTATGGAGCAGCAAGTCAGTGATGTATTGGGAGGCTGAACGCAGCTCAGTGCTTTGATGTCAAGAGGAAGTAGCTTAAAATTATTTTTTTTTAATTTCGTTTTCTATAGGAGCAGAGGATAATCATCATAATGATGATGGTGATAATGATGATAATGATATTGATGAAAGTGGTGGTGGTGGTGATGCATGTTAACGATGATGTTACTGACGATAATGATGATAATGATGATAATGATAGTGATGGAATGTGATGCTGCTGATGAAGTATGATGATGATGTGGATGGTGATGATGATGGGTGGTGGTGATGATGGTGATGATGATGATGATGATGGTGATAGTGATGAAATCGGTGCTTGTGGGATGATGATGATGTTGATAGTTATGAAATTAATGATAGTGGTCATGATCTTGATGATGGTGACAATGGCGATGATGATGATGATGATGATGATGATGATGATGATGATGATGATAATGAAGATGAAGATGATAAAGATGATGATAATGTTGAAAGTAACAATGGTGGTGGTGATGATCAATGGCATCAAATTGGGGGCGCTTGACCCCCAAATGAAATTTGATCATGGTATAGAAAAGCTTATATTTCATAAATTTGTCTGTGTTTGTTCTTTCCTTACCTCCCAAAAGATTTGGTTTATCACACTACTAGTGGATGATGTTAATAAATAAAGTAATGATGATGATGACAGTGATGAAGATAGCAATGATAATCATGGTGTCGATGATGATATTATTCCATTATCCAGGTACGCAGACCGTGAGCAGCTCCAAGGTATCTACAGTGCTTACCTGACCCCAGTCTTGCATCGCAGCCTTAACACTCACCCTGTGTGGGCGGCGGCATCTAGGGTCAGCCAGCTGGCTGGATCCATGATCAGTATCTATGAACAGGTAATATTATGACTTGGATTAAGCCTCTCATTGCCAAGCAATGACAGCTCCATACCGTTCACAACACAATAGTTTGTCCATATGGATGAGAGAGTTAAATATTAAAACCTAAAATCATTCTGTTGAAGCTTATTTGCATTATTTAAGATGTAGTGTAGCTAACCACTCTTAGACATGATTCCAAACCATCATGAACATCCTCATAACAATTGCTGCACATCATGTCACAAATATAAGAAAACACAGTCTGAAAATATCAGTTTTTCCTATACTCCCCACTAGGCCTGAGTCGAAACGTTTACACGTCGTTCACACGAACACTAAAATGCAAAACGTTTTGCTAATTTGCAAAACGTTTAAACCCTTTTTTTTCATTCCAGAAATGTCAACATTTTTGTGTTACAAATACTGATTTATTAGCACCATGATCACAGAAGGCAGATCCAAAATAAAACCCCACTTCGCGGCTTCATTCACTGTACGTACGCGACCTCCATGCTCATATTACACATTACACAGACCTCCCTGGCCATGCCGCCACACTAATTGTTAACTTGCACAGTACTTCACAATGCAGGCTGTTGAGGCAATGGACAAGGCATACTGTCTCGCCCCAGCTGATTGGCTAAGTAGCTGTCGATCTGTTGAACGAAATACAGCAGTGCCTTATGGAT
>JZLH01S0012432.1:0-10274 GCA_001188425.1 Eucidaris tribuloides
TTAAATGTGAACAATTAAGGGATCAAGGGTACATTTCAATTGATAAGCCTGACCTGTACTCTCTCTAGGTCTGTACATTTCAATAAGCGGGGTGGGCGTGTCCCCTTATACCGAAATCACACGTGGCACCAACTGAAGTAGGCCTACATGTATTGTGATATTGCGCTCTCCTCGGCGTGGTCTGAACTTGATCTGGGGAAATTCAACGTCACTTTGTTATTTTTTTTTCGTTATGTGGCATTAAATGGTTTTATGACACAACTTACAATCTTAACAATTTTATACAGTGCACTCCCGTTATAAAGAACACTGATATAAAAAAAATTTCATTATAAAGAAGTAAAATCTCTGGTCCCATATCTTGGATTTCATTTGTATTGTATTGTTTTTGCAACACTGATATAAAGAAATTTCATTATAAAGAACAAATATCATGGGTCCCAAGGACTTCTTTATAACGAGAGTGCACTGTATTGAATGCGATCTTGTTTGCGAATCACACAGATGTTTTGAAGAAAGACTTTATAATCACACAATGCACTCATATCGTGCCTGGAGATTTACTATACGGCTGACTTCACTTTTATACGCGCATAATTTATGTTTGAATTCCGATGGGTCATTTATGCATTCCTGAATAATATTTACCACGCTCGCATAATTTATAAAAACCCATTCTTTTCCGCAACAAACAACGGGATATTTATCGCTGCGTGTGTTCATTGCTATCCTTCACTTTCCCGATGAAACCATAAACACCCATATTATTATGATGATGGTGGCATACCATTTTGTTTTCTTTATGAGTTTTTTTTTGTTAAGAATCTTGATTTGACCTCAAAAGTTCACTTTTAACACTGGTCTATATTGAGAGTTAATTTGATATCTCTTTTAGTCGGACGGTTGTTGGTTGTTCATGTTGTATTTTGTGTGTCATTATTTACCATTGCATGGGCTAGTCTGGCTACATTATTTAGCATTTCAATTTCCATTAGTCAACTGCCCTGACTATGCTATAAAAACTGCGTTTAGAGAGTATACGCTTTTATAAACACTTTCTAAACATCGTGTGTCGAATCAGAAATCATCGCTGTCCAATATCTAAACACTATTGTGTCCATAATCTAAACGTCAATTTTCTAAACACAATGCTTTCACTTTCTACATACAATACACGTCAGAAGAAGAAATAGTACTGGGTCTGTCGTGGGGTCTGGAATTGAGACTATATTGGGGCATGCAGATTCAAGGCGAGAGATTATAGGATTAAAAGGGGGGAGGGGCAGCCCGGTGCAAATTATTTTTAGCTGACAAGCAAAGAAGAGGGGCATCTATTGACATTTTGTTCTCTCTTTTATCCTCCGCTCTCTTTTTAAAGCCCAGACATTTTCTTTGTGAATCTTTCACAAAGTATTCTATTGTCACCCCAGATATCAGAAAACAACATCAAATATACTGAAAACTGTTTCAAGTGACAAATTATGATGTTTAAATTAAAGGAGCGTATCTGGCGGCATTGTACACGACCTATGGGAAATCTCTTGCCCCCCCCCCCCCCTCCCCGAGATTTTACATTTTGAGTAATTTCTCAAAAATGTGAAAGTTTCAGTGTGAGTAATTTTCAGGGCATTGAGAGATTATATAGGTGTATTTAAAAACATAATTGCAAAGAATTTCATTTTTTTTTTACCATTTACCGAAATAAAGTGTGGCTTTAATGCCAATCAAAAATACGAGGCCCATATTAGCTCCCTACCCCCCCCCCCCCCCAACTCCTGATTTAGGGCTAAATTCGGGGATTCTACAGAGCAGGAAACGTGCTGTATTTACGCATAATGAGCTGATCACGCCACAATAACACCAACCACAACACACGCTGACTTACTGCTTTTAACACATTTGAAATCGACCCAAACATATCAAATGGTTGTTATCGTTAACTATTTTTCTAATCTTATTTCCTTCTTTGACAATATCTCTGTGAAGATGCCTTTGTAGATATGTCACAATTGAGTAACGCCGCACAATAATAATGATTATGTGCATTCATACCGTTAAATACACAGGGAACTTCCCGTTTAAGTTTGGGTAACTAAAGAACAGATTCCGGAATATTCAGGGCTTCTTTATACTCGTGAGTTTCCTTGTATTGGTAGGCCTACACTACAGATCAAAATGATTTTTTCATGGCACGTATACCATGATTGTTCATACGCTTTCTTCTTAATATTTTACATTTCGCTGTTGATCTAACCACAACACAGTCGGCCTTAATTTCACTGGGATGGCATATCATTGTTTCTAGCAGAAGGTTTAGTTGTTAGAATTTTCCTAATTTTGTGTGTAAAAGCTATGACAATTGCCATTTATGGCCTTGATCGTCTATATGAATTTCATTTAATTGAATAAATCATGGGTTCTGGTTCTTCACAGTAAGCATATTCTTAAAAGTCTTTTTATTTTCACCCCATAAGAAAAAATAAGACTCGGTGTTCCACAAGCTTTCATACGGAAAGAAACAAACAAAAGCTAATAGGTTCCCTTCGCCGTTTCTTATTTATTTTGCAAAGGAATTTTGTATAAAATACGGAAAGGTAATATCCAGATAGAACCTTATCCCGGAAATAAAATCAAAATGTCGTTGTACCCAAACCTACTAGATGAAGTTACACACATATATTACACAGATTTAGCTAGATAGACAGATGTGCATGTAGATGGATAGATAGATATATTGATAGATAGATAGATAGATAGATAGACAGATAGATAGGTAGGAAGATAGATAGACAGACAGACAGACAGATATATAGATAGATAGATAAATAGATAGATAGATAGATAGACAGATAGGATAAATGCCAAACTGACTTATGAGCACGCTGAACGTACACACACACACACTCACACACACACACACACACACACACATACACGAACACACACACACAACACACACACACATACACACAACGCACACACATACACACACACAACACACGCACACACACACACACACACACAACACACACCATAGTCACACACAGACACAGACACACACACACACTCACACACACAACCACTCACACACACACAGACACGCGCACACACGCGCGCACACACACGCACACACACGCACACACACACACGCAGACACAGACACAGACACAAGGACACGACCACGACACACATCACCACACACACACACACAACACACACACACACACACACACCACATCACACACACCACACACACACACACACATCACACACACACCCACACACACACAGCACACACAACACGGTAACCCTCTCACTACCATTGTAGCAAACCCCCATAAACTTTGCCTGTGATATATTGAGTGTGTGACTGACAGGGTTAAAGGGCAAGTATTTGCAAACGTCGCCCCGACACGCCCACCAATTTACAAAATAAATATTGAACAATCACACATGAACGCATGATCGTGCTACGAACGTGAGATCGAGTATCCCATAGGACAATCACCCATATACTTCCAGGCTCATGTAACCCCAAATCCGAGATGGGGTATAAAGATGTGAACATAATTGCGATCTACGTCTGATCATGGACATAGGTCTGATATCATACCAGTGGCATAACCGTCATCTTTGAGGTCAGGGGGTTGATAAAGTGAAATTTGCGAGGATAATGGGGTAAAATGTGTGGCAAACAAAAATGTGTGCCAAATAACAGAAGACATAGTCACCGGTGAGGTCAGTGACCGCCAATCAGGGAATAAAATGGCGGTTTTGACAATGTGACGGAAAAAACAAAAGCTCTTACCTCTCTTGCTTAAACATAGAGATTGTGACGTTTGCCTGTAAATTTTTAAAAAGTAGTATTATACCATTTACTACCACCTGCCCCTCCTTTGCAGCAGCCTGTCCAGTGGACCGTCCAGTGCCCGTTGTCCTTACTCCCCGCCCCTACGCTCCTTTGCCCTAGTCCCCCCTTTCCTCCCTCATCCCTGCCCTTCCATCCTCTCTACTTAGCCCTTCTCTTACTTGCGCCTCCTTTCCCCTCCCTTCCGACCCCTTGCTTCCCCTCCCTCCCATCCCATTTCAACCCCTCTCCTCAACCCCAGTTTCTTCGTCATTCTCTTACCCGCCCTTAATTTCCATCCCCTCTCATCCCTTTTACCCTACCCTTTCACCCCTTTCCTTGACCCCATCTTCACACATTTTCTTGGCCGCCGCCCTGTATTTTGTCGTGCTCTTACCAGCCCCCTTTCCCACTCCTTCTCCTCCCCTACCTCTTCTCCCCTTCTCACCCTCCCTTCTCATACCCTCTCCTCAACCCCAACTACGTCGCCATTCTCTTACCCGCCCCTCCTTTGCCACCCTCTCCTCTTTTCTCCCCCTCCTCTTTCATCTCCTCAACCCAACTACTTTGTCATTCTCTCACCACTCCAGTCCCCCTTTCCCAATCCTTCTTCTCCCTGCTTCCTTCCCTCTCTCTTTTCATCCCTTTTCCCTCGACCCCAGTTACTTATTTCTTTTCTTGCCGCCCTTCCTTTCCCATCTTCTCTCTTCTCTCGCCATCCCTTCAATCTCCTCCCTCCACTTATATCCCTCTCCTCAATCCCAGATCTTTGCCCTTCTCTTACATACCCCAGGCCTTTCCCATCTACCCCGACTCCCACCTCCTCCCCTTCCACCCCATCTCCTCAACCCCAGCTACATTGCCCTTCTCTAACATGCCCCTTATTTTCTCCCTTCTCATCTTCTTCCTCCCATCCCTTGCCCTTGCAGTGTTGCATCGGTATGTCTGCGTGGTCATAAACCCCGTGCCGATCATAATCGGGAATTCCATATCTATACCAGTCGGCATACGGCTCCCTCGGGACCCTTTACGAGATGACATCTACAGGCATAAGAACAATTACCTGGGTACGTCACTATCAGCAAAATACCATTTAGTAAATTATTTTAGATAATTAAAGATGATGAGTGCTGTAGATATCATTGGATATCTGCATTCTACACCAGAACGAGTTTTGAAATTACGGGAATATTTGGGCTAATTGAAATTTGCCAATATTTATGTTATTTGCTCTGATTCCCGAAAATGAGATCTCAGTTTTTCACTCATGGTCCCCCCAGTGTGCAGTCTGTGTCGGGCTCTGAGCGTTGTGGTCTGGAAACTGGAAAGACAGATTTTGAGATTGTGATGGGGAAGTTATTCTCAACATGAAATAGCATTACGTTGTGTTGAGAGTTTTGGGACACCGACAACGGGAAGATGATGAGGAGGAGGATGACTAGGATGATGATGATGATGATGATAATGATGATGAGGAGGAGGAGGAGGAAGAGGAAGAGGAAGAGGAGGAGGAGGATGAGGAGAGTGCTGATAACGATACTGATGATGATGATGTTGATGATGATGTGGTAGTGGTGATGGTGGTGATGGTGGTGGTTGTGGCGGTGATGATGATGATGATGATGATGATGGTGATAACGATGATGATGATGTTGATGATTTTAGTGATACAATCATGATTGTGGTATTGTATAAGTATACAAGTAGTACATTAGAAACAGTAGAGGCAACAGCAGCAGCAGTAGCACTAGCAGTAGTATAGCACTACTAGTAGAAGTAGTAGTAGTAGTAGTAGTAGTAGTAGTAGTAGTAGTAGTAGTAGTAGTAGTAGTAGTAGTAGTAGTAGTAGTAGTAGTAACTAGTAGATAGTAGTTGTAGTAGTAGTAAGTAGTAGTAGTAGTAGTAGTAGTAGTAGTAGTAGTAGTAGTAGTAGTAGTAGTAGTAGTAGTAGTAGTAGATAGTAGTAGTACGTAGTAGTAGTAGTAGTAGTAGTAGTAGTAGTAGTAGTAGTAGTAGTAGTAGTAGTAGTAGTAGTAGTAGTAGTAGTAGTAGTAGTAGTAGTATAGTAGTAGTAGTAGTAGTAGTAGTAGTAGTAGTAGTAGTAGTAGTAGTAGTACTAGTAGTAGTAGTAGTAGTAGTAGTAGTAGTAGTAGTAGTAGTGTAATAGTAGTTATAGTAGTAGTAGTAGTAGTAGTAGTAGTAGTAGTAGTAGTAGTAGTGTAGTAGTAGTACGCTGTAAAAAAAAAACTACGGTGTCACCAGTCGGTGTTGGAAGAGGACCGCACCCGGCAGGTGTTAAAATACACCATGGAGTTTGACTATAACACCAAATGTTGTTAATGTAACAAACAGAATGTGCTATAATGACACCAATGGGTGTTGAACTAACACCATGAATTTAACACCGGAGTAAAATGCTTGGTACGGTCCTCTCACAACACCGACTGGTGTAATTTTAACCACACTGTTTTTGCAGTGTAGTAGAAGTAGTAGTAGTTGTAGTAGTACCAGTAGTAATAGTAGTTGTTGTTGTGGTAGTAAGTGCATAAATTTAATAAAGAAAATTAATTAATTTTTGTCGTGCATTTAATTGATGCAATTTGGATAAAAGTTTAAGAAATAATGCAAAGATAGTTTTAAAGAAGAAATTTAAAAAAAATTGCACTCTGAGTCTATACGAACTGAAGCTGTATAGGCGCCATTGTGATCACTTGTCACAAAATTGATTAAAAAGAGAAAGCCGCTCATCTTGTAATACGGGGGAACACCCCTTCTTAATACATCTCGTAAACCGATCACAAAGCCGCTAATGAATGACCAATAGATGATTCATAAGTGATATATCGTGACCATGAATGGATTGAGTAATACCAGTTTGGAATCTGTAACGGGGTCAAGTGTAACACGACGACATGGAGATCATTGTAATTGTTGTTCTATAAGTGTCATTCGTAATCTTCTTTAACTCTTGCTAGCTACAATCGAATAATGCGGACCGTAAAAACAATAATGTTTTGTAACAGTTGAAGCCCAGCGCCCTCGTAGCCTCCATGAGGCGATGATATATTTGTGTTACCAGTCTTTTTTTTTTGGGGGGGGGGGGGGCTATTAATGTTAACTAGGCACTGTAAGACAATGTTCCATTAAAAAAAATGTGAGCTACATGATTCCCACTGCTAGTAGCGTCTTTGATAGGTCTAAAAATGAAGCCCTGAAAAAATTGCAGTTTAAAACGATCATTAAGTGCCGTAAAAAAGTGAGAATAATTGAGAGACCATTCCAGCTTTCCCCCATAGACTGCTGTGTTGCAGAATTTCCTATCGCCTGATAGGAAATTCATGTGCCAATTTGTATCTGCACATATTACACTAGTGACAGCATAACTGTCCAAACTTTTGTATTCTAGGGTGTTCGTTTGTCCATTCAAACACTGACAGATATGTCAGATTGGAAAATTCGACAATGTTTTAAAATGGGTCTTCCACAGTGTTGTATAGCGTCTTTAAATGTAGTTTTTATTATTATTTTTCATTTGCCTGTTAATATGTCATTTTTATATGTGCGAATAAAGATGATATATATATATATATATATATATATATATATATATATATATATGATTTATAATTATATAAAACTAGACAAATCGTAATAATACTTTTCTTTCATCCTACATTTAAAGGGATTAAGAGAGAAGCAGCAATTCTTATGTAGTTTGTTGGGAATAATATTATGTATCGTTTCTTATACTCATCGTCACACGGACAAATTACTAACATGGAAATGTGTATGTGGGACAATGTTAACGGTAGATATCTCAAAATCTGGTCAACATTTGGGAAATTAATTGCTTGAAGCTGTCATTCCTGCAATAATTTTGATATATTTGAGGTAAAGTATTTTAAAAATGTTATATACTTTCATTGGAAATCAGGGAAATGGAAAGTATGATGGAATATATCCAATCGCTCGTCGTACTCTAGTTACTTGAATTTCATTTTTACGTCCATTTGTTCTGATAAAGTGATTTCTTTACACATGCAAATGTTTGTTTGAACCATCCAAACGATGAGAAGAAAATATTTGATCCATTGCAGAGGACAAAATGATATTTAGTTCGGTGTTTCAATATAAACGTTTTGATGGTTACAACGAGATTATGCTGCGTTTTATGCATGACGGAACGAGACAATATTTATTTGGATATCTATAGTTTTAAAGACATAGGCCGACATTGCGGAGCTTCGATTAAAAATAAAAATGTCAAACTGTGATGATACAAATGTTTTGAAAGTTATGCTGCCAGTGGCAAGATATGCACGAATGAACTTCACCCATAAATTCCCATGCGATGGCGTATAAAATAGCCTCATTCATGCATATCTTGCCAGTGACAACATAGCTCTCCAAACTTTTGTATTCTAGGGTGTTTATTTGTCCATTTAAACACTGCTATGTAGCTCAGATATCACAGTTTGACATTTTTTTCAAAAGTGAAGCTCCACAATGTTAGCCTATGTCTTTACAGATGTAATTTGTTTTTCCAAGACAGAGGCCATGAAGACAAACAATACAATATAGTTATTAGTAAAAGAACATAATTTACATTTTAAGTTATGAAGTAACAAATTTGTTTCTTTTTGCGACATTCAAAGTATCATATCGATAGACAACAAGAAAACTTTTAATTTATCACACCGGCTTATTTCGCCGGTTGGAAGCGGGTATAATGTATAACTTCGAGTTTATATGAAATCTTATCGAAAACATTCGAAGGTAAGAAATAGAGTGACAGTTTATCTGTTTATAGTTAACTTTTATCGTATTTCAGTAATGCCTTAACACGGCCAACAAACAAAGCCACTGTTTGACTAAATTTCCAATAATTTATATCAAAATTAAAAGTGGTAACAACAAATTAAATGTAATAGAATAAGACAGAACAAAGAATGTGATAAAATATTGTCATATCAATTTGAATGAAGTAAAAGAACAAAACTGGGAATAGAAGCAATGTAAACTGTAAACACATCAATGTGTTAGGTACAATAATGTAATAATTATGTAGCGGTACCGTTCTAAAATTTTGATAAAAACATAACTACACAAATGTTCTGATTTGATTTAAACTACACACAACAAAAAAAGTAACTAACCCCCTTTTCAAACAACCGTAACTTTTTAACGAAATGAATTTCAGCAAAATAATTTGGCAGGAGTATTTCTACACTTATTGACTAACACCTGTGTGAAAATGTGAATGATCCGTCAAGCCATGCATGAGTGAGCATGCATTAAAGGTAAAAATGTCACTTTTCAAAAGTCACGGGATTCAACTCTTATGCCAAAATATTGGTAAATAATGACATTTTTTGCTTTGTTCATAAAGTGTGCTCATTCAACCTTGACATGGTTACGACCTCTTATGTTCGTACAACATGTAAAAATACGTTTTGCTGAAAAATATTAGATTTTAATTTTTTCAATAAACTTAATGGATTTTACAATTTCAAAATTGAGAAATGTGGAAATTTTTATATTGAGCTCATTGGAGCGTAAAATATGCGAAAAACACCAGGGGAAGTGTAAGGGGGTCAATCGTTAGATGATTAACATAAATATTGCCCAATCATTCACCAGAAGACAAAATTTATCAAAATCTTGCATCACAAATTCCCCCAAATGACCCTTGTGACTCTTGAAAAGTGACATTTTTGCCTTTAGTCCATGCTCACTCATGCATGGCTCGACGGATCAAGCACATTTTCATGTATAAGTTTGTCAATGCGTGTAGAAATACTCCTGCCAAATTATTTTGCTAAAACGTATTTCGTTATCGTTAAAAAGTTATCGTGGTTTGAAAAAGTGGGTAGTTACTTTTTTGTTGTGTTTATTTCAAAAATAATTCAAATTGATTTCTCTTCACTTGTTCTCCTGATCAGCTGACCTCATTTCTAAATGTAACTGGAACCGAGGAAATGGCTGATTACCTATTAATCCCACACGTTGAATGTTTCTCCTAAAACCTGCTCAAACATAATACATTGATACCTATTTCCAATCTAATAAAAACCGAGTGTGGAAACATACATTTGGATCGAATAACCACCTCCTTTGTCCAGGCTTAGAGCGGAGTGAAGGTTACAGCCCTTGAAACACTAGAAATCCCATAACCAAGACATTGAGTCACTAATCCGAAATGATATTTTCTATTTTTATGAAGCATCACTCGCGCTTGACTTGTAAGTCATCGTTCGGGAACACCTTTTTGATTAGAAGAGACCTAATTTTCAGCCTTCATTTGCCATTATCACCTTGATTGAACGCCTCAGCTTGGTCGAGGACTGGTCATCGGTTGAGTATAGGGAGCGACATTGGGTACCGAAAGCCGGGATGGGGTTAATTATAGGGGGTTAACTTGCCCCCA
>JZLH01S0012432.1:14495-29470 GCA_001188425.1 Eucidaris tribuloides
CGCCTTATAAATTATAGATTTGTGTTTATTTATACCTGATTTGTGCAGTTTTAATCGGGATAACTATGCAGAAACAGCTATAGGGGGAGGCGGCTATCGATCAAACAGTGCTACATTACCACAGAAGCGGACTAACACAGTTCGGGTGGACGATGTATCGGTACGCATGGTCCAGCTCCTAGACCTGCTGCACGTGCGATCTGCATTGTTGGCAGAACTCATTTTTTCTCTTATTATGCGAGCTTCTTCTCCCGTTAAGCTGACTTTGGGGAACAAGTCCCTAGCCACGTTGGCCAAGAAGGAAAGTTAACACTACTTAATGAATGACCGTTAGAGTGAATCATGATCTGATGAACACTTATGACGCATAGATGATTGTGTTGAGCGAGGAGGCGTAAAGTTTTATGTTTCTCGGGGCGGGGCCTCAAGGTCTCAATTATTTTGACAAGGGTGATGTCTATCATGATGTTGTTACAATGAACATGTATTGTATAGCCTACACAAAGAAATCGCACCACACGCCATGAGCTCGAACTATTGACAACGGATCACCAAATCATATGAGGTCGTCATGATCATATAAGTACGTATAATCTGGTGAATCTTAAAAAAATGCGGCATTTAACCAGCAGCTGGGCGGGATAGAGCCAAGTCTGGTGGCTTTTGGATTACACACTGTGACATGTACACCTTTGATGAAGTTCAAAAGGCGACATTTCACTCCTTGGTTAGTCGATGGGGGCAAAGTTTAACCCTAGTAATTAACCCCATCGCCCGGTTTCGGTACCAACATGTCTCCTATACTCCCGATGACAGTGCCTCGACGCAGCTGAGCGCGTTCAATCAAGGTGAATAATGGGCAAATGAAGGCTGAAATTAGGTCTTTTCTAATCTCAAAGGTTGTTCCGAACGATGGACTAAGTCAAGCGCGAGTGATTGCTTCTAATAATTAGAAAATATCATTTCCGGTTAGTGACTCAATGTTTGGTTATGGATTTCTTAGTGTTTCAGGCTGTAACCGTATCCGCTTAAGCCTGGAAAAGGAGGTGTTTCGTCCAAATGTACATGTTCCGACACTCGGTTTTTATTAGATGTGAAATAGGATTCAATGTATTATGTTTGAGCAGGTTTTAGGAGAAACATTCAACGTGTGGATTACATAGGTAATCAGCCATTTGCCTCGTTCCAGTTACATTTAGAAATGAGGTATCAGCTGATCAGGAGACAAGTGAGAGAAATCAATTTGAATTATTTTTCGAAATAAAACCACAAAAAACAAAAAAAGTAATTACCCACTTTTTCAAACCACGATAAACTTTAACGATACACGAAATCGTTTTAGCAAAATAATTTGCAGAGAGTATTTTACACGCAATGGACAAACCTTATAGCATGAAATGTGCTTGACGTCGAGCATGCATTGAGTGAGCCAATGGCGACGTAAAGGCAAAAATGTCATTTTCAGGTCACAAGGTCATTTGAGGGGAATTTGTCGATGGGGCAAGATTTTGATAAATTTTGTCTTCTGGTGAAATGATTATGGGCCAATATTAATTATGTTAATTCATCCTAACGATTGACCCCTTACAACTTCACACTGGTGTTTTCGAGCATATTTTAGCGCTTCGCAATGACTCAAATATACAATTTCACATTTTCATTTTGGAATTGTAAATCCATTAAAGTTTATTGAAAAACTTAAAATCGTAATATTTTCAGCAAACGTATTTTTACAGTGTTTGTACGAACTAAGAGGTGTAACCATGCTAAGGTTGAAATTGAGCAACTTTATGAACAAAGCAAAAATGTCATTATATTACGGCATCATTTTGGCTATAAGGATTGAATCGCGTGCTTTTGAAAGCTGCTTTTTACCTTTAATGCATGCTCACTCATGCATGGCTTGACGGATTATTCACATTTTCACAAGGTGTAGTCAATAAAGTGATAGAAATATCCTGCCAAACTTATTTTGCTGAAACTCATTTCGTTAAGTTACGGTTGTTATGAAAAGGGGTTAGTTACTTTTTTGTTGTGTGTAGTTTAAAATCAAATAAGAATTTGTGTATTAGTTTTTATCAAAATTTTAGACCGGTACAGCCTAAATATTTACAATTATTGTACTAAGCACGATTGATGGTTTACAGTTTAACATTGCGTCTCTATTCCAGTTTGTTCTTTATACTTATTCAAATTGATATGAAGATATTTATTCAATTCTTTGTTCTGTTTATTCTTTAATTAATTTGTTGTTACCACTTTTAATTTTGATTAATTATTGGAAAATTTAGTCAAACAGTGGCTTTGTCTGTTGGCCGTGTTAAGCTAAGTAACTGAAACGATAAAGTTAACTATGAAACAGATACAACTGTCACTCTATTTCTTACCTTCGATGTTTTCTTGATAAGATATTCATGATCAACTCGAAGTTATACAATTATACGCTCGTCAACGGCGAAATTAAGCCGAGTGCTGATAAATTTAAAGTTTTCTTGTTGTTTCTATCGATATGATACTTTGAATCGTTCGCAAAAAGAAACAATTTGTTACTGTCATAACTTAAAATGTAATTATGTCTTTTACTCAATAACTTATTATTAGTTTTTGTTTCATGGCCTCTGTCTTGGAAAAAACATTACATCTGTAAAAGACTAGCTAACATTGTTGGAGCTTCACTTTTGAAAAAAATGTCATAACTGTGATATCTGAGCTAACAAGGCGTGTTTAAATGGACAAGACTAACACCCTAGAATACAAAGTTGGAGAGCTTGTTGTCACTGCAAGATATAGAACGCCAATGATGAGGCTATTTTATAACGCCATCGGCATGGGATGTTATGGGTGAAGTATCATTCGTCATATCTGCACTGAAGCATACTTTTCAAAACATTGTATCTCATCGTTTGACATTTTTATTTTTAATCGAAGCCTCCGCAAGTGTCGGCTGACTGTCTTTAAACTATAGATATCCAAATAAATTATTGTCTCGTTCGTCATGCATAAAAGACAGCATAATCTCGTTGTAACATCAAAAGTTTATATGAAAACACCGAACTAAATATATTCTGGTCCTCTGCAATGCATCAAATATTGCTTCTCATCGTTTGGATGTTCAAAGACTAAACTTTGCATGTGTAAGAATCACTGTTATCAGAACAAATGGACGGTAAAATGAAAGTTCAGTACTAGAGGGACACGACAGCGATTCGTGATATATTCCATCATACTTTCCTTTCCTTGATTTCGCAATTGAAAGTTATAATCATTTTAAATATTACCTCAAATATATCAAAATTAATTGCCAGGAATGACGCTTAAGAATAATTTCCAAACTGTTGACCAGATTTGTGAGATATCTACCTTAAATTGTCCCCACATACCTTTCAGTAGTTAATTTGTACCGTTGTTGACGATGAGTATACAGAAACGATAATATTTATTCCCGAACATAACTAACATAAGATTGTGTTCTCTCTTAATCCATTTAATGTGTGGATGAAAGAAAAGTAATTATTACGATTTGTCTAGTTTATACTATAATATATATATCATATTATATCTATATATATACTATACATATATATTATTATATCATTCTTCTATCAGCAATATAAAATGACATATAACAGGCAAATAAAATAATACATAAAAAATACATTGTTTAAAGCGTATACAACATGTGGAAGACGCATTTTAAAATCTGGCTCGAATTTCCAATTGACATCATTGTCAGTGTTTGAATGGACAAACAGAACACCCTGAATACAAAGTTTGGACAGTTATGCTGTCACTAGTTAATATGTGACAGATACAATTGGCACTGAATTTTCCTTATCACGCGATTTAGGAAATTCTGAACAACACGCAGTCTTGGGGGAAAGCTGGCATGGTCCTCATTATTCTCATTTTTAGTCAGGCACTTAATGATGTTTTTAAACTGTCGCAATTTTTCAGGGCTTCTTTTTAGACGCGTATCAAGACGCGTCTAGCAGTGGTTGAATATGTAGCTCACATTTTTTTTAATGGAAACATTGTCTTATACAGTGCCTAGTTAACATTAATCAGCGCCCCCCGCCCCCCCCCAAAAAAAAAGACTGTAAGACAAATATACATCGCTCATGGAGGTGAGAGGCGCTGTGGGCTTCAATGTTACAAACATTGAATTGTTTTTACGGTCCCATTATTCGATTGTAGTCTAGCAAAGAGTTTAATAGAAAGATTACGAATGACACTATGAAACAACAATTTACAATGATTCCATTGTCGTCGTGTTACACTTGTACCCGTTACGATTCCAACGTTGCATTACTTCAATCCATTTCATGGTCAGATGATATCACTTATGTAATCATCTATATGTCATATTCATTAGGCGGCTTTGTGAGGTTTAGCGAGATGTATATAAGAAGAGGTGTTCCCATATACAAGATGGAGCGCTTTCTCTTTTTAATCAATTTTGTGACAAAGTGTACAGCAATGGCGCGTATACGCTTCAGTTCGTATAAGACTCAGAGTGGTTTTTTTTCAGAATTTCTTCTTTTAAAACTACTTGGGCATGTATTTTTAACCTTTGTATCCAAATTGCATCAATTAAATGCCAGCGACAAAGAATTATTAATTTTCTTTATTAAATTTATGCACTTATACTACAAAAACAAAACTAAGTTTAACTGGTACTTACACAACTACTACTACTTCTACTACACGTGCAAAAACAGCTGTGTAAGAATTAACCAGTCGTGTTGTGAGGACGTACCAAGCATTTTTTATCCGGTGTTAAATTCATGGTGTTTTCACACCAGTGTCCATATATCGCACATTCTGTTGTTTCATTAGAAACATTTAGGGTGTTTATAGTCCAAACTCATGGTGTATTTTAACACTAGGCCGGGTGCGGTCCTCTTCCAACACCGACTGGTGAACACGATTTTTTTTTACTTATCGTAGTCTACTAAATTCTTATATAGTCACTATGGATAGTGTTATACTACTACTACTTACTATACTATTCTATTTTTACTACATGACTATCTATTACAGACTAGCTTACTACATACTACTTTACTACTTGCTTTCTACTACGTTTAGTTTACTATTTACTTTTACTACTAGTATTTACTATCTTCTATTATTACTCACTACTATCTACCTACTACTACTACTACTGACTATATACTATCTACTACACGTACATCTACTAACTACTACTACTACGTTACTACTACTGAATAACTACTACTACATACTGTACTACTACAATACTATATACTACTAACTACTGACTACTTACTAAACTACTATACTACTAGTCTTACTACTACATTACTACTACTTACTTATATTCTTCGTTTGATTAAAGTTATACATAACAGTGATCTGAGAAAAGCAATTAACCTTAATTAAAAAAAAATTTTATTGTAATATGATACTATGTGTACTGTGTCGTATGCGGTGTATGATTGTAGTATGTGATGGTGTGTGGTGCGTAGTGTGTGATTGTGTGTGTGTGTGTTGTGTGTGTAGCGTGTGTGTGTGTGTGTGTGTGTGCTGTTGTGTGGTGTGTGTTGGTGTGTGTGTGATTGTTGTTGTGTGTGTGGTGTGTGTGGATGTGGTTGGTCATGTGTGTGTGATGAGTTGGTGTGTGTGTGTGTGTGTGTGTGTGATGTGTGTGTGTGTGATGTTGTGTGTGTGGTGTGTGTGTGTGTGTGTGATTGTGTGGTGTATGCATGTGTGTGTGTGTGTGTGTGACATGGAGCGTTCTTCTAACCTCCATGGTGTGACTTGGGCTTTTCATCAATGTAGTGCGTCCAGAAAAAAGAACAACGCTAAAAACAGGGCTATTTCGGAAGCATGAGGCGTATAATTGCAAAACAAAGCAAATAAACTTTGGCTTATGCTCTTTCAATGAATACTTAAAGATTGGGTTATGAGTTCTGCAAGTCATTATTCCGCTTCATTTAATATCCAAAACGGTAGGTTTATACTATACAAACGCGTGTGTTGAAAGTCTGAGATCCATACGTCATGATTTGGTTTTTTATGAGAAAAAACTCAATAACGACATGTTCCAGCAATGTTGATTACTTTCTGTGAGTGTTCGAGTTTTGCTCAAATGCGAATCAACGATTAACTGTTGCACACGTAGTCAAGACGGGCGGAGCGCCCTATGGTCAATCGGGTATCCCTGGCGACCGTTGGCTCAAGGTGATCGACCATTTTGGAACCGCACGTGCCCGTTTGACGTCGCGGATTTTTTTAATTTGCTCCTGAGCAATGGAAAAAAGGTAAAGTTTAAGCGTCGAGATATTGAACCAAAACTACAATAATTTTACCCAAGTCTCTAAATGAGAGGTGTTTTTTATATACAATTTCACATTTGGATATGATTTCGACCTGAATTGCATTCATATAGATGTTTTTTGACGTGGCAAAATCATCAGCCAATCTTAAGTTTGTGTCAGGTGATTGCAAGTCCATTTAACTTCCCTTCATATCATACCAACGGTAGTTTAGTATATAATGGTAATGTGTGGTTGAAAGTTTGAGACTACGTCATGAATTTGTTGTTTTATGAGAAAAACTAATCAAGACATGTTGACAGAATGTTGTTTTTCTGTGAGTTGTCAATTTTGGCACAAACTGCGAATCGGCGGTCTATTGTTAAACGTCGGAAGACGCGCAGGATTCAATTGGCCATACGGCTAACTCCGCACGACATTTAGGCTAACGGTGATCGGACAATTTTGGAACGCACCGTGCACGTTTGACGTCGCGAGTTTTATGTGAAAATGTTCCGAGTAATTTGAAAAGTATGGAAGTTTAACCGTCCATATTTTCACAAGAACTCAATATTTTACACCTCCAAGTCTCTGTAATGAGAGGTGTTTATTTATATTAATCTTACATATTGGATTATGATTTCAGCTGATTTCATGTCATATTGCATGTTTTATTTGACGTACAAAAGCTAAGACTCAATCTTTAAGCAACTATTCACTCCATGCATGTCGGACGTACCTGACTTTGACAATCGTAAAGTGAAACATTCAGTTTGCTTTGCTTGTTGGGCTTTGACAGAGGACTGTGCACTCCATGAAGAGAAAGAGATGGAAAGCTGTGTGCACATGTCCAAACACAAACAAGCGTAGCGAACTGTTTTTCACCTTAATTTGTTAAGTCATGGTACTCAGTCAAAGCCAAAAGCGTAGCCAAATGGATTTTCACTTTAATTTTTAGTCATAGTACTCGGCAGATATGCAGGAGTGAATAGTTAGCTTAAATGTATCATTCTGAAAGAGCATAAGTCAAAGATTATTTGTGAAGTATATTTCTACAATGCAATGCCCCATAGGCTTTACCGACAATAAGCCTTTGTCTATGAGGGTTCTGTTTTTATGGGACGCACTGTTATAAAACATCGATAGTATTGGATTGTCCTTACAAATTGATCAAACCGAAAATATATATTTTTGTCTCAGCTTGAAAGCTCACTGCCAGTAAATCATGTTTCATGTTAATTTAACTGTAGACCAGCGAAATAGAATTGTAGATCTCCGAGACAAGAAATGCGAGGAGAAGACCAGGAAGAGGAATATATTGCATCATACGTAGATATTAAATCTTTCTTGCTTGTGTCCAATTGTAGGATGAAGCAATGTCGACGAAATCTAAAAAGCCCTGACGCAGGCAAATTAATCTCATTGCAAATAGATGGATGCAATTTTGTAATCAATCTATACATGCAGGCGTTTGAAACTAGCCGCACGCGTCGTCGAGTAGGGACAACTGAGGATGTTCCCTCGGTCGCCCGGATGCGCAAATGTGAGAAACTGTTACTCGACGTGGTAGTACAAACGCACTACCGAGTACCAAATTATACGTACGGCCGTTTCCCATCCATTGCATGTGAATGAGAGAATGGCAAGAGATTGTGTGGTCCACTGGAGGGGCGGGGCATATCGATATGCATGGTCATAGACAAATTTGCGTTGCTCCGAATTGTCCATATGATAAAATAGATCTTTCCTTCCTGCAAGGGGGAAAGAATTGAATGGTCACCTCAAGGAAGTTATCTCTCTCTTCTGGGTTTATAGGGCCGTGCTGAGGGTGAGTGTCACACAGTACCCCTTATTTAGGCTGTTTTGTCACCATGTACTATGATTCTTACAATACTCACAATGTCATTTTTTCTTAACTTATGCCTGTTATAGTTGCTGGCTCCTTCTCCCTTTGACAGTAAAGCACTTCATGTGTAGTGGAAGGTATATCTTGGGTCGGGACGAAGATGGAGGGGGGGGGCAATTAGATAAGCCAAGATGAAAAGGGATGTATCAAAACATCAAACAACCTAGTAAAACATGATATACGGCCCCCGAAAATTTAACGGATGACATCAAATCTTACAAAAATTTGAAAATGCTATCAGCTTAACGGTAGAATTTTAGGCTATTATTTTGGCTATTATCAAACAAACTTAGTTCCCGTATTATATAATAGTATCGTTACTATTGCAAACACTTAAATGTATAGGCCTACATTAAAATATTTGCTATAACAACGATAGATTGCCTAAAAGTGATAGGCTAACATTGTGGAGCTTCAATTTAAAAAAAAATTGTCATAATTTGATATCTGAGCTACGTAGTAGTGTTCAAATGGACAAATAAACACCCTGGAATACAAAAGTTTGGAAAGTTACACTGCCAATGGCAAGTTATGCATGAATAAACAATTAAAACTCGGGGCGAGTTTTAATAGCCTAGGTGTACACACAGTGGGTCTATGGGAGGAAATGTGCAAGTGAATCTGGTCAACTTACGATTTTCACTTTTTTTAAGCACCAATTTAATCATTTTGAAATACAATTTTTTCAGGGCTTCATTTTTAGACCTCATCAAAGACACTGGTAGCATGGGGAATCATGTGGCTCAGATTTTTTTAACTGTGGTAAATGTTAGCCAATACCTTTAAAACCTAATTGCCTCTAACCTGAAAACCATTTTTTTTTTTGCATGAAATCAAAGTATTGTGATATTTTTATTCTTCCGTCAGTCTGTTAAGTGCACATATCAAATTTGGAAATATTTCTCAGATTAGAGAAAATTTACTGTTAAGGCTCTTCTGCTGGGAGCATATGCTAGGGTCCTTCTGCTGACCATACGGTGGTATACTGTGTTCGAAACGGATATATGAAAAGTAGTGGATATTGTTTTAAAATGATTAATTTGAAGAAAATAGAGATACTGCTCATTCATATTTCTGTACATGCCTTCCTTGTTATCATTGTAAACGGGCTTTATTCTACACTTTTACATATACAAATAGTAATAAAAGTAAACAGATTTTACCCAACAACGCGGCTACTGCTCCGAGATGCAAACGGTTAAACATGTGGATATGTCACGAATATGTCTTAATTTACACGTTATTATATTGATTGTGTTTCGGATGACTTTGATGTGGTTTTGTTGTGTATGTGTTAATCCCGACACTGCTTCCCCCTTTCCTATAACACGCCTTCGTTTGCTCAAGGGAGTCACGCATTATCCAGCTCATTTCTTACCCGGAAGTGATCATCAGCGTAAATTTCCCGCCCCCAAATTGGACCTGATAATCACAGGTCAAATATTGGTTAACGGTCAAACGACGTGCAACCCGCGACGCTGTCAGAAGTACATGACCTTAAGGTGAACCATTCGTTTGATTGGGATGAATTGATATAGTCATAATTATTCTGTAGTATGTTTGAAAACTAATCCCTAATGCGAGCCACATGGCCACGTGACATCACTTCGTTAACTTAGTAATTATGCAAAAGAATTAAAGGACATTCATCACCGTCATGGCTGTAGAAGTCACCTCCATATACCCGATAAATGGAACAAACTAGCGTCATGCTGGTAAATCATTCCATTGTGGTTCTCTGTTACTTGCACCCCGATGTATATATGTTTTCAAAGCAGTGAAATCACCACCCCAGTATATTTTGTAGTAGAATTGTGGAGACTGTGGCTAATTTTTTGCTTTGCAAGTTCATGGTGTTTATACCTTTCAATTCGCATGATTTGTTCATCATTCCATTGTACACATTTACGAAGTTTGCTTAACATCAAAATTTGTCGGTTTAGGCATTAAAGAGAATACACATTAGGCCTACCGGTTGAATACTTGCAGAACAACATCATTTTGATATCAACTGCTTTCAAACCTTCTGTGAACAGATGGTATTCTGAAAATGTCACTTTAGTACAGGAGAGAGTAGTTGAAAACAACAGAACACTTCGTTTTTGACAAATCTGCTACACAAATCATCACTGCTGACAAAGTACTAACACAGAAATAAGTATATGGGACTATGTCAATTGTTGACATACACGCTTAAGCATTGGAAGGCAAAACCAATGGAAAAATTCACCTGTTCAAACTGCCAATCCCTCAAATGTTTATCGCATTTGAAGTGAATTAGTCCCACATTATATTGCAAATGAAATATACTTTTACATGGAAACCAACGAAATGTGGAATTTTGATGAAAATGTTTCCATCATCAACCAGTACTGTGTATTCTCTTTAAGCTTTTCCCCCAGTAGTAACTAGCTTTACCCTCGTCCCATAACCTTCCTTTCCCTTCACCCATCAATCTCAATTCCTCCCCATCCTTCCTAACATATTCATTTTTTTTGCTTCGCTTTCCTATCGTCACATTTTCCTTCCCCTTATCTAAGAGCTCTTTGTTATCACTGCTTATCTTTCCGTTGGACTTCTTTTGTTTGATTCAGTGATCTTCTAGTAATTGTCTTTGCCGTATTTCATTTTCCTTTCCCTTTGCTGCCTTTCCTTTCGTTACTTTATTTTATTTTATTTTCCCTTCTGTCCACCTGATTTTTCTCTGCAATTACGGCAAAACCTCTCTTTCCTCTCCCCCGTTCCATTCTTTTGAATGTACATTACCTTTACCTCCTTTCTCCTCCTTTCCCTTTCTTTCCTTTATTTTACTTTACTTTACTTAATCTTCACTTTATTTCATTTTTTCTTTTATTTTACCTCATCTTTCCTTTACCTAACTTTACTTTACTCTGTTTTCATATCCTCTCTGTTTCTTTTCTTATTCTTTCCTTTCCTTTATATTCTACTCTATCCTCCCTTTCCTTTTTACCCATTCCCTTGACTTACAATTCTCTAAGTTGAATATGCTAATTTGTTTCGATTTGTTTTCCTTCTTATCTGATTTTCCTATGACTTTCAAAGTGCATTTCTTTTACATTTTAGCTTTGGGCGGACTTGTCCATACGTTCCATTGTTTTGATTTAGACTTTTCAAAGAAAGGGTCGTACTTTCGGCTTTCTTTGCTACTTTTGTTTAGTTTCACTAACTCTTTGGTTTATTTTTGTAAATTATTATCACTTCCGTTGTATTATATGCGATTTGCTTTACCATGTCCTGCCTCCTTTCGTAACGATCAATATTTTCTGTAAACTCCTCTTCGCTTTTCTACTTCAGTTTCCCCACATGTCTCTTCAGTTTTATTGTCACTGCTTACTTATATTCTTTCCATCATTGTACTCATTTCCATTCGATATTTCTTACATTTAAGTTTCTATAACCTACATCTTCCGATTTTGTACAAGTTTTGCTTTCATTAAACTACATGTTGCTTCAAGAGTTTGTTTGACATTCCCGGATCTAAAATGTTAATGTAATAGAATTATAAGAACCGGATCCACTTGGAACAGTTACTTAACGACTTTAATTAATCATATTGGTTAAGGCAATTATCACTTTTATTTTAGATCTAAGTTAATTACTCTCGACGCGCCCATTGAGATGAGGGTAAGTGTACTTTGAAAAGGTAATAAGAGGGCAAGCGAATATTTAACGAAGGTCATAAGAGGTTATACAGCAAGTGTTACACAATGTATATAATATATATAAACAAATTACATAAATGTTCGCAATTACTTTTTATTCAGCCAACTCAATGACAACACTAATTTGACAGATAAAAATACCACGAGTTTGCTAAAGTACGTCATCTTAATTCTGCATAAAGCTAATTTAGTTAAAGGTATTGGCTAACATTTACCACAGTTAAAAAAAAATCTGAGCTACATGATTCCCCATGCTACCATTGTCTTAAAAGGTATAAAAATGACGCCCTGAAAAAAATTGTCTTTCAAAATGATTATTTAGTGCTTTAAAAAAGTGAAAATCGTAAGTTGATCGGATTCACCTTCCCATTCTCTCCCATAGACTTACTGTGTGTACACCTACGCTAATTAAACTCGCCCCGAGTTTTAATTGTTTATTCATGCATAACTTGCTATTGGCAGTGTAACTTTCCCAATTTTTTTATTCTAGGGTGTTTATTTGTCCATATGAACACTACTATGTAGTTCAGATATCAAAATTTGAATTTTTTTTAAATTGAAGCTCCACAATGTTAGCCTATCACTTTAACCAACCAATCGTTGAAAATGAAACAAATACAAAATAACAAAGGTTAAGAGAAAGAAAATGGAAGAGAGAAGTATCAGCAGACAACTTTGGAGAAGAAATGAATAAAATAAAGTAATTAAAGACCAAGTATAGTTTAGGTCGATCAGACAACTTTTTGGCAATAATTTGCGAAGTATTATTGTCACCCCAGACATTACAAAACAACATCAAACCCACTAAAAATTGTTTATAGTGACAAATTGTGATATTAAAATCATAGGAGTAGCGGTATGCACACTACCTATGGCAAATATTGGGGTCCCCTCCCACTACATTTTATATTTTGAGTAATTTCTCTAACGAGAAAGTTAAGTAATGCGTAATATATGTCTCGCAGACCGGTGACTAAATTTTCCCGCGTACATCCCTGATCCTAGTTTGATGTCATAAGAAGGTCGTCCGACAGACTTGCGACTATATAAGGGTATCGCTTCCAAAGTTTTATTTTTTCTACATGGTGGGCGGATTTTTTTTGCGTGGAGCAAATATAAGACGCATGACAATACACCGAATCAGTAATTCACCGAAACTCGACGCATGTATACCCGTAGTAAACTTACTGTACAGACCCCGACATCATCGTGCGATGTCTAGTTTTGAGGATTTTAAGGGCCGAAAACAAACAGATTAATAATGATATCAACATCGTTGTCATTAGATCGTGTTGATCATATTTCGGGTGCTACATTTCATTCCTTATTCTGTGTGTATACAAGAAACGATGAGTCGTTGTTTATTGTTAGACATTGCGGTTTTTCCCTTATTGGTTCTCAATAAATTTGTCCCTTCGGCTGTCCCTTTTCTTCCTTTGGTTCTGTTGTTCTGTCTTTGTAAGGCATTTCGGTAAATATTGAATTGCTGATTTTATTGATCTTATTTATGATTAAATTTTATCCTTTTTCATTGGTTTTTTTTCATTGTTTGCCTAAGATATTCGTGGTGGTCGTGTATGTCATTTATTTTAAAGTCCAAGTATCCATTAAATGTTAGACCACTAAAATATTTGCAATTGTGTTTTAGAGTAGAGCCATTAGTTGATCGTAAATTCTCGGAAAATACGTTCGCTCTGAAACCTTTCATTGTTTGTTTGTCCCTCGGCCCACCGGAGGGAACCGCGACAAGGATCCAAATGGTGTTCCGTGCCGTCGTCCTGGCACAAATGTAAAGCGCATGCAGCCTACAGCTTAGAATATGATCGTAGTTTTAAAAAGTAGTTATCATAATCCTTCCTTTGCTCTAAGTGTCTTTGAATAAGGTCTAGAAAGAAGCCCTGAAAAAAAAATGTTTTTGTATTTCAAATGATGAACAGTGCTTAAACAAATGAAGAAGTCGAATTGACAGCCGATTCACTCACATCGACGCGCCAAATATCCTATCGCTCAATTAGACACTACCTATCTGTAAACTAATCTAGCCGAATTCTACATGCTACGTCCACACCCCCACCGAGCCAACTACAATCACATGTTTAAAATAATATCTCATACTCGGTTGCAAGCACCTCGCATCGAATTCACCCAAACTATTGATTGCTAGACGCAGAAATGCTCGTTCTCTCACAATCACAATACACATTACCCACCAACTCTAGACGTAGACGCTATAGAGCACAGGAAAACCCCCCCATGAGCAACCAAATCAAAGAAAACAACTAGAGAATACTACACATCACTCAATGATTTCAAAAAATGGTCTCCCACACTAAACTAGAATCGTCGTCATCAAAATATCTTCGCGAAACATACAAACTCAGTCATCAAACCCCATACTTTCTTAAACGTTACGCTTCAAACTCCTTCATCTTACACATTAAACTGCAAGCTATAAAAGGGTGGTCAATGGCAACGTATTGAAAACTGACTTGATAGATGCTACTGGGGATGCCCTCATTTTGGGTGCTATCGGAGGTACACATGTGATTGCTCGTCAAAGGTCATATAGAGGTCATTTGTTAAGAGTACCTGCAAGACTCTTCTGCCAATGCTCTCTCGGACACATAAAAGCAAGGTAAGTGGTTCGGTGCCAAGCGAAGCAAAGCGTGGGTATAGATGCAGCTAGGGATACCGATATGGTTGGTGCTGTGCGGGGTCACGAGGGCGGTGGAGTCAAAGGTCATTAAAGGTCTAGACTTGAAAGGTTACCTGCGCACGACCATCGTCTTGATACAACTAACTTGGCAAGCCGGTAAATGTCCAATGGTAAGCAAACTTGTGCAGCTAGGAGGTAACAGTGTGGACCATCATGCGTGGTGCCAGTCAAAGTCACATGTTAGGGGTCAAAGGTCATTGAGTCATGATGTTTAAGTTTACGCTCCATGAGCTCTCATAAGACCAAATAACTTGCAACCGCGGCCCACTTCAAACTCAAAGTTGGTCATAATGCAGCTGAGTCGCATATCATTTACTCGGCCGGTCCACCGGATAGATCACATGTGTAAGGGTCACAGTCAGCTTAGTCAAATGTGAAGTTGTTCGCTGCAA
>JZLH01S0012450.1:867-13580 GCA_001188425.1 Eucidaris tribuloides
CCAATTTCCACACATTAATTTCTACAGATCCCAGAAGTTAAAGCCTATTGAAGTGTGAAACAATTATTTCAACTTTTAATGTTGTTTAACCAGCATCGAGGTATTTTTAAGTCTAATAGGTATCATTGGCCAGAGCTATAGTATGCCAGTGTATACTTAGAAGGCTGATGTGAGAAAATAACTGGAAGATGATCTTTATTTGAATTAAATCTTATGCACAACTCTAAACAACAATGTTGTCTATGTTGTCTTTTGTTCAATCTATATACCCCCCCCCCCATGCCGCCACTGCTGATATCTGCACGGTTGCACAGTTTTAGCACATTGGCTACGTTTGTCAAGAAAAGTGGACAAAAACAAACGTAATACAATACAGCAGGATGAACTTATACGACCTAGATTCAGAATATCTGCCCACTGCTGACAGATCCAGTTTACAAGATATAACAGCTGCCAATAATGGAAAGTGCCAAAGACTGGATGAATTGGTAGGGTGGTTGATATGATATTCATTGATCGAGAATTATGCTTCTGATGGCATGAACAGCTTAATCAAAGGGACATCTGTCACCTGAGCATGCGAAAATGATTTCAGTACATTTGAATGTTTTTACACAGCATAAGATTCAGGATGATTGAAACTGCTTAAAGGACAAATCCTATGTATTCAAATTGGAAGAGTTAATTCTTTAAAAACGTCTACAAAATAATTAAAAAAAACTTGGAAGAACTCAACAGTTTACTCTCAATAGAAGAATTTTCTTCAGCATTGTCCAAACTCATCCTTTACCATACAGTTTAAAGTTTCCATTACTATTTTTTCCCCAATCAACAATATGTCATCAACTTTACTGCCCATATCATACCCAAAGAAGGTGGAGTTTATTTATTCATTGCAGTTGAATATTTCAAACCAAAGCAATCTTTTTTTTTATTATTGGTCTTCCTGCTACGTTTGATTAAAATAAGACGATGAACACAATTGATATTTCTGTTTCACTTTCATTATCACCCTGGCTCACTTGATGCCTCATGTATCAATCAGTTTGAATATTGGTCACCCTCCAAATAAGAATGCAATCGAACTCTTATACATTTATCTCATTATTCATAAACAATAAGCGCTACCATTGATTTAGTCTTGGCACAGGAAACTACTTCTCCATATTTACTTTTCTGTTTTTGTAGGTGAATTCACATACTTTATTTTTGCACTGAATGTAAAGTGTAAATTAGAGTGTGATTACAACTAGTATTTTTTGTTTTCATTTTACAAACAAAAAGTTATTCATGAAACATATGGGGCTGTGATTGAGAGCATTATTCATAAAAGAATAAGAAATGCAAAGGAGCAATAGCAAAGGCACTTATTTGATGTGGCAGTTGTGACTTTACGAGATTTGCAGCTGAAGCAATTTGCATAGCAAAGATGTTCTAGTAGCAACAGCGTAGGCCATAACAGAATGCCAACAAGCGTTTTAGACAAATGAAACATGGTTTTTAAAAAACTGTAGCTACTAAGTCATGTGTGATTGTAAAAGGTTCCGGGATAAATACTTTCCCCACTTCAACATTGTTTAAAGTATACAGGAAGAAATATAACTTTCACAAAAACAATAACTTTATCTCCTAGTCTACCTTTATGATAACAACGTTGTAATACAGAAATAAAAAAAATCATTAATTGCAGGCTTTGGGTCAAAGATTTAGGCTTAGTTCCTCATGAACAGTTTGAAATACTGGCTCAAAAATAGAGGATATGCCAGTTCTAATTTATCAGCACATTCATTGCTTCACTTCCAAACTTGTAAATTAAATTTACATGTCTTTTAGTAAATCAATTTTCTTATCAGTCCTAACAAATAATATCCTTTAATACTTATTACCAACATGCACATCTGAATCAACACAGCTTTTTCGTGGAGCGAGATCTTATCAGAACTTACTGATCTGCTCATACAGGGAGAGATAGCACCTAGTAACCATTATACACTTGCAGAATTATTACCCCCAATTTTGGCCCTTTTTGTAGTTACTTGATACAACTTTTCTTTGTTTATTTCACACGACAGCTTTCATAGTTAATGTGGAGGGTGCAAAATTTGTATTATATTAATGTTTATAGATTTTGTGCAAAGAAAATTACAATTGTCAATTAAAAATGTGGAGCAGATGTGCACTTATGGGAACATATGACAGTAGTGGCACAGGCCAAGTTGTAGAAATTATTTCATTGGCCAGAGCCATTCTTAATCAAACACTGTAATTTACTTATTGAACACACTCCTCAACATATATCAAGAATCCAGGAACAAGATAATAGATCCGTTTGAATTAATCACAGGATCTCAATGCCTGCACTAATCTTTTAAATATTCAAACTGTAAAATGGCCGTGCAGACTGGGGCGTATTAAGATATTGTTGTGGCAATTTTGTGCCGACTTTTTGTCTCTTACAGCTGGTTTAAACACATTATGACAAACACACGTCACAAATGATGACGAGTGAGAGGGCCATTAATACCAACTTTGGTAAATACAGAAAATCAAATAAGTACAGCAAATAATAAATAGATTAATACGATTAATTTTTTTTAGGCAGGCTGCTGCAGAGTACATCAACAATAAACAAATTTAGCATTTAATTAGTATGAATGATTGATGTATGTGTAACAAAAATATGTGACCTGCATCAAGATTCAAACACATTAAGTGGACCAAACATGAGCTATAAAATATTGAGAGGAAGATTTATATTGTGCAGTAGGAACAAATTAAATTCAAATTATTTCACGCTGCATAACATATCCATTGTAATAATGGACAAAAGATTCACCACAACACACACCATTTGATTTAATGTCCTTTAAAAACAAGATATTTTGATACAAATTCTTTTCATCTGAAAAGTCTGATAAAAACATCTCTGCTTTGAAAAACTCTAGAAGTTACTGATGAATATTCTCATAAGTCTTTTGGTTAATATCAGTTTGAATCCTCGATATTTTTTTTTTTAAAATCAATTTTATGTTTGACTTGACCTATCAAACTTACAAAAAACATGGTATAATAATCAGAGCGGTGAACTACAACACTGATAAGAGAGAAGCATCCTATACACGTCGTCTTTCTTTCATGAAAGTAATCACAAAATGAAAATATCTTCTGCATGAACGAGCCGACAAACAATGCATGGACAAGACACCAATTATATCATTAAACATTTTCAATTTCCAATAAATCTTCAGACAATATTTTCAATTAATGTGTGGGTGCCTGGCACTAGACCAAGCATACTTTGTTACTCACAAAAGTCAAATTCCATGTTTTGCTGCTATAATGCTGAAAATTACCTTAATTTGTCTTGCCTGGTTTGATATGACCACCACAAAAGCTGTGAATTAAACCACCTTTCTGCTGTCGTCGCTTAAAGTGTACTACCACACCAAGACAATCCATTTTTTTAAACACGAGTAATTTAATATTTAATTTCTAAAACATGAGTTTTAAACCAAAACATAAACAAAAGCCAAAAGTATTCAATACAGACAAAACAGAAATAGCAAGTACTACTTTAGCGATAAAACTGTAATAGCACACTTGCAAAGTTATAGAAAATTAGTCTTTAAAAAAAACTTCACTGATAAAAATCAACTCAACAATGACACCAAGTGCTTTAAAAGTGCTTTAAAAAGTAATTATTTTAAAACTTCAACAAAATTTACAGGAAAGAAACAGGAAACAACACATATGTTATTCAACATGAACAATCTGTCAAGAAAGAAATCTGCATAAATCAAATAAAGCTTTGCTTTTGCGAAAAACAGCCGAGAGAAAAAACATGAGCAAATATTAGATTCACAAAATGTGCTGCACACAAATAATGAAAAACTTAAGAACTCAAACATAAACTTAGCGTCCTCTGAAAAGAAAAAAAGCCCCAATCTACTTTGAAACAGCACAGAGCGCATGAAAATTACACACACAAAAAATCCAACTCAAATCTAGCTGTGAAGCTTGTAAGGAAATGAGAGAGGGCCATGAAATTAACATTCTTGCACAGCTGAGAAAGATTGTAATGAGAAAAGGGCAAATACTGTTGCCATTACCCATATACAAGCATATTCTGTCCTGCAAGACGTTGCGCACATTAAGGCACAAAGAAAAGTAACAATGGAATATGCATGCAGAAAAGAGGAGCATGCAGATGAATATGCATTATAACATCTTATAATATTCATGGCTGATTGCATTATTACACTCTTTTTGGTCTGGCGGGATAGTATGTCATAGAGAGCCACAGGGAAGGGTCCATTTTGGGAGCTGTGGAGAATATATATGGTAATTCAACACACACAGGCTTTATTCTTAAATGGATGTTAATTATTTTTTAATACAATATATGAACTATTGATGCAGTGCTTTGCACTTGTTAAAATCTCCCAGTTAATATCAATAGCATAAACCAATGCAACTGGAAATGGACTTTGGGCGTACGCTAAGGTTAGGAATGTGAAAGCTGTACGTTAAATAAGATAAAATATCTTTACAAAGTCTAGAGCGAGTGCAGACAGCTAGGGAAGTTGTAAATGAGAACCCTGTAAGTCTGAAGCAGTTGTAAGTCACTTTCCCTACATGGAGAGAAATAATCTAATAAAGTCTTCTAAAGCTTACAGCCAAGGATATCTTCCAAACATAAAAATACTTTTTTACTAAAATCGTGAATTAGCACTTGAAGCAGATGTGCTTTTTGAACAATCTTTCTAAAGCCAGTCATAAAAATTTAGGTCTTTTTGCCATCTAATTTATGATGAAGAATTAAGGCGCTTTACCTCACTGAAAAATATTCTTAAAAATTTGCAAGATGATGAATGTAATTTTAAACACCCAAATCTCTGCTGGATGGCACCTTACACATTGCAATGGTGTTCTACTGTTGTCCACATAATGGCGTAACACAGCAGTTACACTTCTAACTAAACCAAATACAAGCCAGATTGAATGAAACATTCTCCTAAGATCGGAAACTGACTGCCAATACAATAGTACCATGCAACACCTTCAAATGCTTACATTTCCAACATGATTTTTTCACACTAACAGCAAAACCATCTAAACATATCCTCCTGTCGAACAACCTTCGCAACATCGACTGTAGTCTTATTTCGATATTCCTTTTGATGAATTTATTGGGCTATTCCATTTTGATATTAAAGTCAATACTCATTGCTTTTGTCAGATATCATTTGAGTTAAAAATCACTCACCATTTTAAATGAGGGGACCAGTGCGGGTTACAAAGACCCAATCAGTTATCAGGTCTATGGTTCAATTCCTACCTGAATAAACTTGTGGCTTATTTGTTAGCAGCGACCACATTCAAGGCTCAGTCACTTTCTCTTTAGCACTCTCCATTGAGCTAAATGTTACATGTAATTAACTTTTACAGCCATTTCATGACAAAAAAATCTATTTTTTTACTTCTGTTAAACAAGCGGCAAAAACAAATTTGGTGGACAGAGAAAGCATTTTTTAAATATTGCCTACTGCAGTTCATTTTTCACCATGATTGAGTTTGGAATTTATGAGGTACGCGTAATGCAGCGTATTAAAGTTTTCCTCTAATTTTAATTTTTCTAATAAATAATTTTTCTCAATTTATGTATCTAAAGTTTATGGTTTCAATTGACACATTTTTTTTCTTCAAGTGTTAACAACTTATCCTTGTAATATGGTTGCAGATACACGCTCCCACTATGCGATAACTTAACCCGTTGCTCCCAAGATTCTAAAAATCCCAATATGTTAACCACAGGGCCACATCGGTCCTGTCGCGTCAACATGTGGGTTAACACTTAATTCACTGTCATGTCTCTAATCAACAACAAGAGTAAATTATCTATTTAAACTCCTGCATTATATCAGCTATCACACCAGAGTATAAACTATTATGCTACCAGTATTATCAATACCATGAGGGGTTCGAGGGTTATCATCAATCAGCCTACCTAAGAAGCTTGGGTATGCAGTGCGAGGTTAACCAGGATTGTATGATGTTGGCCCCTTCCTGTAGTCTCTCCTTGCCGAAGTTGAGGGTGGGCCGCTCACTGAAATAGAATACAGAAAGACAAAAATAGAATTTATTACAATAGAGAGAAAAGAACATTTTCGGGAGTTCAATCAGGAATACAAAAAAGGCGTATCATAGAAATGTGCTGTTCGGGCGGAATTTATATCAAATCACCAGATGAATACCGAGTAGATGGCAAGCAACAACAGCTTCACATATTCTAGTATCTACACCCCTCTACATACCAGCATTTACAGCCGGGAAGGAGTAATAGACATATTCTAGAAGCATATCTCCAAGAGAAAAGAAAGTCTTGTGTGTGGCACAATGATATTGTTGGAAATTTTTTTTGGTGGAGATGATCAAGGATGTACTGGACATAATCATACATATCAATTCATTATTTATAACAATGATTAGTTGCCTTCTCTTATGGGATTAGAACGTAATACACCTGCTAGTGCAATGTACAAGCTGACTTAGTTGACTAGTAATACCGGGGGGGGGGGTTGATTACCATTGGGGAGTCAGAAAGTGATTTTTTTCACATGGACTGAAAAAGCCCACTTAGCTTCAGTGTTAATCCATGTTGTGAAAGGCAAAATTAAATCACTTTCTTTAATATATATATCTACTGAAACAAAAACAGATATTTTTAATATTAATTCAATGTAAGCTGGATATGATGCCAGGGGAGGAAAAGTGTCTACACATTTAACGGCACAGCGTTCAAAATTACAGTATTAATCTTGTCGTGAAAGTCAAAATTCTTTAATTAACATTCTATTGACGCGATAATCGATTATTCAGTAAAAATTCAATGAAATTGATATGGTGCCATTACAGGAGGAAAGTGTCCTACAGGTTAACAAGCACCAGGCTATGTTGATGTATAGGACCTTACATTTTCTGACATCTACTTGATGGTATACTATGTTTACCATTACTTTTACATTTAGCTTGCCCAAACTTGATCCTGATCTGTTTCTAAACATTGGTTAATTGTGAGGTTATAAATTCATGCCAATATATCTATTCAATAGTGGAGCAGTAGCAATCGTATAATAATAATTGATGTATCCGTCTGTCATATATGCTATATATATATTCAAATTATCATCCGTCATCCACATCGATTTAAAATGGTAGTCAATTTACCGTCGATGGATCCTTTATCTACTATATATACCAATATCATGATTATTATTAATATAAAATATTAAAAAATAAGTTCTCCCCTTTCAAAATACCATAACTTTTAATGAAAAGGTTTGTGAGAAAACAATTTTAGCAGGGTGTATGTTCTGCACTTAATTGACAAACTTCTGTGTAAAAAATGTAATTGATCCATAAAGTCATGCTGAGTGAGCTCATGTTAAAGGTATACAATGTCACTTTTCAAAATTCACAGCGTCATTTTGAGGGATTTTGATCACAGGATATTGGACAAAATTATGTTTCTGATGAACGATTTGGCTGCTATTTCTTGTTATCATCTTGAACCCCTGACACCTTCCCAGACACTTATCCACATATTTTTGGTTCATTCGTGCTCAATAAAAAATTTTTCATCCTTCCTAAATTTGAATTGTTTAATTCCAAAGTTTAGAAAAAAGGAAACAAACTGCAAAAACTAGTGTCAGCACATGTACAAACATATAAAGAGTAACCCCTAGGAACACACAAAAAAGCAAAATACAAACTATTTGGCATTAATAAATGACTTCCCTGTGACTTTTAAAATGCAATTGCCAGTGCAGTGCTCACTCATTGCATGACCGACAGACAATCCATCACACAGTAAGTAGGCAATGAATAAAATGCACCCCGTAAAATTCTAGCCAAATATTTGTTTCGTTAAAAAGTTATGGATATTTTAAAAAGGGGACTTAATTTGTAACTGTACCAACGTACAGTATGTCTGACTTTATCTTTAACTTATGTGTGTTTTTTTAGCATCCATTGTAATCTATATGATGAATGACATAATCACACTTAAGCATAACTGAACACATTACTCCATCATACATTGCATAACACAATTTCAGGCTGTGAGATAGCACATATCAAATTTTAATGACTATTCTGGAAACGCTTAGGGTACATAAATCATTTATAACCCACCTTCCCTTTCTGAAACGTCGTTCACTAAACACATATTGCACTCATTATTTCACTACAAAAAATGGCAACAAGGTTCAGATTGACCTTCGCTGCCCTAGATACACCAGATGCTGACTACTCCTCCACACCGATCAACGCCTGAATGACGGAAAAACAAAATGGGGGAAAGAACAAATCTTTAAGCTAACCTGTAAAATATTAGCAGCAGAATAAAAGGCTACTGAAATTATACCACCTAACATCTTTATATAGCTTATTTAGTATTCTGAATCAATTGCCATCTAATTTTGCCTTGCCACAATTTTTTGCCACACTTTCTGTATGTAAATCATGGCAGGTAGCTACTTTCAGGGTATTTTTTTTTTTTGGAAATATATCAATTTAATTCACAGATATAACAGAGAAGATGGATAGACAGCCATAGACCAGACAGACAGATAGATAGATAAGTAGTTTATATAGATAGATAGATAGATAGATAGATAGATAGATAGATAGATAGATAGATAGATAGATAGATAGATAGATAGATAGGATGGAGTAGGCTTGGAAAAGATAATTTTTCATTTTACCATAAACTACTGTAGTAACATACGCAACATATCTATTTGTACTGTCATATCAAGATTATGGATTTTAATGCACATCACATCTCCCAAATATCACTTAATGAATAGATATTTGGAGACATATTGAATCTTATCAGTGCTCTCCTCATTCTCAACATCTGCGACAATTAATCTCTATCCCATTATCCACGATTACTTCTATTTATATGAAGATGCTTTGATGGAATACACATATAGACTAAAAGGAAACCTTCATTAAAAACTAGATAGTCCAAGTAATCTGAAGAATGGGGCACCTGCATGCCCTTCCATATTAGTCATAAATATCAACTTACACTGCCCTAGATATAAATTATCATATTACTTCTTTTATTAGAAGACCTTGTTTATTCTTTGTTTTAAAAGCAGGGCAAATCAGCAATAAGTGGCATTATTTTTGTGTTTATTTTTGGTTACATTTATTACACTCTCTACAGCCCATACATGACTTTAATTTTTTCAACCTTTTTACTAATTTTTAAGACTAATAAATTGTCAATACCAAAAATATGTTGTTCAACTGCTATGAAAATCTTTACAAAATTTACAATATGTATCTGATTTTTACACCTAAATATTATTGAAGTCAATTTCAACATGGATTATCGTATTCAGTCGAGCAACATATCACAGTGTCCTTTTATTACATTCATCAAGCTCCAGCCTTCCATGCATAATTTGTGAAACTTACAACTGGTTGGAGGTTAACTCGGAATGTAATAGATCATAAAGAATACCTGGAAAAAATGTGATGCTGTGAAAATTGGCATGTGACCCTGCTGCTGAGTTCATTGCATGCTGTGCTCGCAGCGTTGGCTCGCGTTGTAGATTTCCCAGCATGCATCAGAGACAACACCTGTTCGTAAATCCGACACCATGTTGCGTTGGGAAGAAGATCCTTAACAGAAGTATGAGACAAAAGAAAATATTTTGCTTATCGATATGGAATGATGTTAATCCTTTTTCGTGTTGCACAATGCCAATTGACGTTTAAGCCGTTTTGTCATGTCATTGTTTGACTCAACAGATGTTTGCCGTTAGTGTCAATGATATGCCATTGTTCAGATCAATACCATTTTGTGGTGATGGCATGTTCTGAAATGGCAGCCGCAGAACTTTTTACTGGAAAACGCCCCTCCAATAAGACATGTCAATTATTGATCATTTCTTTTCCAATAAGCCACTCAAGTTTAAATTAAACTAAGTTCAGCAACTTAAACATCAAGAAACGAACAACTGAGTTATGTATTCAGAAGTAATAACAAATATTGTGTTATAGCATTGGAAACATTGGTGACCGATTTGTCAAAGAATGGTTCATGTAACAAGCAATATTAAGTTATTTTACCCATTTCATTGCTACTAGCTCTCTATTTTTATGAAAATATTTTCGACGTGTAAACACAATGCTTGCCGGTCCTGCTCCTGTAATTTTTCACTAATAATAATAATACTATCCCGATGAAATGGACTGTACACTTGAACAATGTACTCTTAGCTTATTGGCTAATAGTAATCTACACTATCCCTTTATATAAATATAAAGTGACTTTGTATTCAGGAAACATCACGATGTTATATGCTATTTCTTCTTGACAATGTCCATGAAAACTAAGGATTGTGGGGCTACAGAAAAAAGGCTATAGTAATGCTTATGCTGCCCCCCCCCCCCCATGACAAAAGGGCCCATAACTTGACATTTTTTTTCAAAATTGAGTTATATTAGTGTTAGGCGGACTCAGTACATCTGTTTAACATGCAGAACAAAAAAACATTAATTTAGAAGTGTTCCCTTTGATTGTCTCATGATCTGCACCTTGTTAAAATGACAAGCTGAATAGGGCTTACGTGATTTGAACAAAATATATTATATTCCTCAATATCTCCAAGAACACCCAAAACTGTCAGTTTCATGCCCCTTGTCATGGGGGGAGGGGGGGGACGAAGTATGGGCTATTTCATATATTCTAATTTTACTTAAAGCTCATTCTTTTTAGACGGGCGCAGCGAGAGGGTTACTTATGTTGGATTTGCATTTCAATGAACATGAGTTTCAAATGTGCTATGTGTGTGGGCATGCATGGTGTTTCTGTGTATAAATATGTGTGTGGCTGTTTGAAGTGTGTGTGGGTGTGTGTGTCTTTAGGCCGGGATGTGTGTGCTGTGTTGTGTGTGCTTGTGTGTGTGTGGTGTTGCACTGAAATGCGGTCCCATTCTGCACCTTGGTGTATATGTGTGTGTGTGTGTACGTGGTGTGTGTTTCTGTGATAAAATGACACTTGCGTGTGGTGTGTTGTCCTGTGTGGTCTGTGTCTGTGTATCTGTTTGTCTACTGAATTTAGAGGCCTCTTATCCATCTCAGATCTCTATGATGAACATGCATCATATGAAGTAGTCACAAGATTTACTGTTCATCTCCTGGCATACAATACACACTTTATACGTTGTTGTGGCAAATACCTAGAACACTTTCATGTAAAATGAGTTACCCAGTAGATGTATTTCTTTCTCCGTATAATCTTATGATGTTTAATATTACCTCATACAACATACCTATCTGCATGAAAGCAGAGAATATTATATTACACCTTAATTATGAATGCAGAGACTTATTAAATTTTCCAATGTCCCATGAGCATTCAGGAAGCAAAGCATGGAAAGGGAAATTGAAAAACGTTGATTGGATTTAACAAAAATGGTTTCCCTCGAGTATGAACCCTGGTTGACAACATCGAGGGGTAATATGAGTCCCAGCCCCATCTGGAAATACAAGCACTAGGTTTACAGCAGGGGTCAACCCAGGTCACCGCCAATCACCGCTATGTGGATGGATTTGTGCGTCTCTCTCCATGTCTCACAGCCCTGCTCCGGTCCGTTGCCAATGTGTCACATGACACTCGCCGACCCATCTTAATTTTCAGTTTACGATTTCCACTCCGCCATACTGTTTCTGTTTCTTTGCCTATTTTGGTCATAAACTTTACCCTGCGTGGCATAAACAAGGTTCGTTTGGAAGTGGGAGTTTCTCATTTTGCCTGCAAATGCGATTGGGTTACCGCCAGTTAGTTATTTCAGCTAAATGCTGGGAATACAAGTCTGCATGCCTCTAGTGACGATTTCTTTCATTAGATACAGTTGTACCCTTTTTTTGTGTGTGTGAGACGAAAACAAACGGCAATCTTAGCGATTTCCGTTGGTGTCTCAACAATACATCTCATTGTATTCTATGTACATATTAGGAAAGGCAAGTTTGTTCTTTGTGGGCAATATGAACACTCATTATCCATTCCACGGACCATTCGCTTCTGAAATCTAGCAAAACTCTCTATTCATAATTAATACTCACAAGGGAGAAAGAATATATGCAAAATACAGTTTGCAATTGATTCCCCTTCTCAAATTATAGTTTATTAACAGCAGTAGGGGGACTTTACATGGAAATATACACATTTTATCATGTTTAATCTTAATGCAATAATGGTTTGATTATATTCTATTTCTATGAAATCAAATATATCTACCTGGAACATGATATAAATTTCTGTGTTAAATGGTTGGGCTTTTTTTGTGCATTTAGATGTATGTATGAGCGAGTGAGTGCGTGTATGAGTGTGTCTGTCAGTCTGTTTTGTTTTGATATGTTTATTATTACATATCCTATGAGAATGATAGCAATTTTATACAAAAGATAAATTGACCTGGTTAAAATATGACGCATTTCGTTTCTCGACTTGTCCCACTATTTGCTTTTAAAAGAATTTCTGACTAAAAATGATGTCATATTGAGCTGGGAAGAAGGGATCAGTTATCTGCACTGTTTATTTTTGTTACTGCTTTAGGCCATCACCTTGTACATAGGGTCCATCTTTGGGATGCTCTCTAACCCTCAGTGAGTATTTCGCTCTGTTAGGA
>JZLH01S0012451.1:55466-74762 GCA_001188425.1 Eucidaris tribuloides
TACAAGGTGGAACACCCATGTTTGGGGAATCAAACATCAGCATCAATGCAGGGAGGTGTGATCAATGTTCTTTAGCAACTAAAGTCGGTACTGATGCTGTAGGAATGCTGTTGTCATGACTCCAGACTACTTCTCAACGCCTGTCAACGATACCTACATGTATGATGCATCAGTATCAGGCTACACAGAGGTGACAGAATAGAATTGATGTCATTTGTTTAGCTACCTGTATTTCACAAATTATGTTTGCACTTAAATTTAAGAGAAACTCTGACACTCTACATAATAAGCCAAACTGTCAGAAAAAAATACATAATCATGCAGTGCACATGGAGGTTTTCCTGCAGAGATTTGTGTGGAGATGTACAGTACATTTTAGGGAAAAATCAGGCAAGGTCTGACAGGCAGACTATCTACCCACATGCAGGCTACATGTTGGACCTTTTTTTTCTGTCAACATCTGTCTCAAGTCTCAAGTCACCTCATGTAACCTTGAGCCAATTCCCTCCTCATCAGATCAGGCCCACTTGCCAAGTCAGATCCCCCCAGAACTGAAATATCAACTTTTATGAAACAGGGCCCAGGAGTCCAGGGAAATTTTTCATGTACAAAGGTGCAGGAAGTTTTTTCCAGCAAGACAGAGAATATACATGTAGTTTTCTAGTACTGTTTTGTGGGTAAATTTACATGTACTGACAGGATTTTGCACAGGAGACTTTGCCAACAATGCCTCCTCCATATCCACAGCAAATACTGTTGGCTATGGCCCTGTGCTGAACTGGTAAAGCATGAAAATGAACTTATAAAAAAGGTGCAATTATTTTTAATTCTTTTGACACAAAATTATTACAGTAAGTGCAGTGGATTTGAATTCAGAAGTCAGGACTATGCTCATCGATACCAGTCCCAGAAAGCTTCAACTTGTGTCATTGTTGACCTCAATGACCTCAAAATATCGAGGTCACTGAAGTCACACAACAGAAGACTCATCTTCCAAGGTCATTGAGACTGATGACAATACAGGCTGAAGCAAAATTGGACGTGAAAATGAAAAATGAAAATGAAAAATGAAAATGTTCAAAGTATGCTCGTTCATCAGTTTCCCTTTTTTTCCTTTATTGGTAGGGCCTACATGAAATGAGTCTGTTTGGGACATTTCCAAAGTGAAAGTCACCCTGGCCTGAAATCTACTGGACTATATCTAGACCTAACGTTAGATCCTACTGCTGGACATGTAGATTTGATACATGTAGTTCAAAAAATGATGCACCACGCGGCACCCCGGGGTTGTACCGCATTGTGCAGGGCCCTCTTGTGTCCAAAAATACATTTTCTTCAGTTATAATCACTGAAATCAGTGGTTATGATGCAGAACCTGCGCAAGTGCACAACAAAAAGGCATAAACTTACGAAAAATGTGTAAAAATGAAGCTAAATTTGTTATTTTCACACTTATCACATAACTCTTTTACCTAATTTTGTAACCCAGGGAACAGTGCAAAAAAAAATAATAATATTAATTCAACAAAATGGCTGATTTCTAGTAGGTACCCCGGGGTATGTAATCAAATAATTTTACTAACCAACTCAGAAAGAGAAGTTTTTGAATTGCTAACAGGTGCAGTTATGACAGCCATTGTGTGCAATGTTGAGGGGGGGGGAGGGGTCACATGATGTAACAAGAAACATACACTGTCTGTATTTGCAGGTTTACATGTTGATAATCCTGGACCATGCATGTGTCTGTAGTGTGTCTGCAGTGAAATATTTTTTCCTTTGAATTTGTGACACTACATGTAGATGCTTCAAACTTCTCCGACCAGATATTTGCCAGTGGCACTGGCAGTGCAGGCTGAGCGATCTTGGCTGTACATGTACCGTACGTAATTTCAGTAGGGACAGTGATTTTCCGTTCACTGGTAAATCGAAACAGAAAATCCGGTCTGGTTCTTTTTCATGTTAAAATTCATGGAATTCACCTTTGCAAAACGAAATTCATGTTTTTGCTGTGTACTACTTAGTCTGCACTCTCAAGTTGAACTTGAAACGGAATTACAGCCTGGTTTTCAGAAACGGAAAAGAACATTTTTTTAAATGGAAAATCACTGTCTCTAATTTTGTCGGACATGTTTTTTGACAGTGCAATGTATTCCTCATTTGTGTGTAAAACATTAGTCATCAACATTATTACTCAAATCACAAATATGTAAATCATTTCATTAATATTAGGGTGTCTGAAAGACTTTCAATTTTCACAATTTTTGAACCTTCAGATTTATTTTGTTTACATTTTGTAGTAAACATGTAGCTGAGGAAGGCATGTTTCAAATTTGGGAACTAACCAATGTTCCTATCAAAAGATATGTCCAGATAAATTTAGGGTCTTTTTCTTGCATGTTTCCTTGGGATCAGCACAGAAATGTAGCACACACAGACCTGTTCACACTGGCCATATAGCTTCATTGGCTAACACCACAGATGAAGGGCAAGGGGTACTTTGAGAGCCTGGCGGGGGTTTATCCTGTTGGATATGAGAAAAACAAAGTGTACAGGGGGATTCCCCATGTTTGAAATATTTTTCATGTAACTGGACTCATCTTGATCACCAATACTGTGGAAATGACAGAGCAGAGAAGGTTTGTTTTTGTTTTCTCAGTGTGAACACGTCCATTATATCCAAAGTCCTTTTGGGAAAAGATGGAGCAAACGATAAGCTTTAATTTGATACCAAATTCAAGGACACATTTACCCAGGATAAACATTCTAAAAGGTTGAAAAGGTGAGATTTGAAAACAAAAGTATGACCATTTATTGACTTGTGCACACAGCAATGGGATTGTGCATTGAACATATGTATACACGTATCGCAAGAAAAATGTGATAGGCATTCAGACACCATATTAATATGACTGAGTCATATTCTCAGAAGATACTCGGTGTAACGTTAACTTAGAATCTTCAAACAATTCTGACATTCTACTACATGTATTAAAATTCCACTAGATATAGATCTAACGTTAGGCCTACATGTAGATCTATGTCAGAATTATTCAAAGACAGTACGTTAGATAGAGTGGACCAAGTCAAGTCAAGAAGTCTGAACTCCTCAGTCCTGTCACACAGTCATAAATCCGATCCAGGCATCAATTCATTCTAATTGATTCCCATCTATTTCTATAAGAAATTTCTTTTTTTGATTCACGTTCATTTCTAAATTCGTAATACAACGCTACAATAATCACGAATATGTGACAATTAGTTATAAGTTATCTTGTTTGAAATTGAAATTTGTTAGTATTTGTATTTTGATCGAAGACTCGTACACAAGTGGCAAGAAGGCATTCCGCATGAAAACAACTGATCATTAATAGCTTTCCTCCACGCAGACGCGTTTGCTGCAAATTACAAACTCATGCAGACAAACACGACTTCTCCAAATCACTGGCCGATGTGGTCATGCATCATGGTGGTTCACCATACGAGAAAACGAACCCGCTCTATTTATATCGCCGAAGAGAATTGAGGCGAAATATTAAAATATCAACGAATTTCACATCCTTGATGATATCCACTCTAACAAAAATTAACAAGCGTTATTCGCAAGTTGAATAGAAATATGTCGAATATCCCGATTTCAGCGTAAAAAAGTCAACGATATTTCGGTATTACTCCAAAATTATCCATCAAAGGTTGCCAATGACGTTCTGCGACTCAGCTGCATTTGGATAGGTCAAGTTATCATACGTCCATGCGCAGACGCTCCGATTGGACAAGACACGCAGTACAAGGATAGTTAACCGAGTTAGATATAATACAAACGACGAACAAAGGAAAATGTAAATTATTATTATTCTCTTTTGTTCATATTTTGACGGTTGCAGATTTGAACGTCATCGTTCAGTGTGGTGAAATAAAAATACGCAATGATCACTTCAAAAATAGAATGTTGACATCTAACGATTAGTAAGTTGCTGTCAAGTATCAAAATCTGACATGATGATGATTGTGATGATGACGAGGATGACGATGATGATGGATGTGAGAGATGATGAATGATGATGATGAGGATGAATGATGATGAGATGACGACGAATGATGACGAGATGATGAGATGATGGATGTGATGTGATGACATTTTGTTTTATTGATTTTTTTTTTTTTTTTGATATGATGAGATGATGACGATGATGATTGGTATGATGATAGAGGACGATGAGACGACTTATTAAACATTATTTATGTTCGTAGTAATTTATGTCAATCACAATCATAATCGTACAATATGATCATTAATTGTAATCATTAGATGAATCATATAAGGCCTACTAAATAGTAGAAGTCTTTTAAAGATTAATTTTGGCAATTGTTTATCTTTCTATATTTCTATATTTTTGTATAATCATTATCATAATTGGCAATAATATTAATTGTTCGATAACTAATTGTAACATATTGGTAATGGTATCGTAACCATAATCACAATCAATCCATACCCATAATAATCATAATGTAAATGGCTAAGGTAATGGAATCGTAATTTGTAACATAATAAATCATAATCATCCATAATCATAATCATTATTGTAGTCGTAATCATAACTACATATAATCAAATATATAATCATTAGTTATAACATAGATATAATCATAATGGTTAATGGTAACGAATTCACAGTATGAATGCAACAGAAAATCAGAAATAGACGATTTTTAAAAATAGTATTTTTATTAATAGCTAAATCTATGCACTTGTGATTTTATTTATTCTTTATTCACTATTATTTATCTTCATTGTGAACATTAACTTTATAATCTTCATTCTCCGTTAAGAGAGAATTTGAGAAATGTAAATTGTAAACAGAAATTGAAATCTAAGTGGAAGTTGCTAATTCAGGAAACCTCTCTCTCTATAAGATGAAACTTGGAACGCAATCCATCTTGAATGAATTCTGGTCAAGGTATGTGCGGATACTAACACCCTGTCGTTTGCATGACATAAGTTGACATCAAGATGGCAACTGCGTGATTGGTTTGTTGGGGCTATCACTGTATATCATTGGTTAGACGGGATTTCCATGGAATGTCTTAGGTGGGATTGGAATCGCTGAGTGGGCGTTATCTTTTTTCAGCGCAGTCAATGATGTCGCAACCCAAACATTTTCTTCGCAGCAATAATTTTGCTCGGTATTCATCGTGTTTTTCCCTCTCTTATTCAGCCTCGCAACGAAGTTGAGGAGGCATCATGTTTTCGGGTTGTCTCCGTGGTCGTGCGTCCGTCCGGTTCCGGTCGTTACACGATAGATTCAGAACGCTGAGTCGGATTTTGATGTAACTAGGACAAGTTGTGCTATGAGGCACAATGAACTTGATTATATTTTGGAGGCTGAACGTCAAGAGTCAATGAGGTCCACCGGGCTAAAAATAATATCTGATATTGGGTCGTACCGCTATACCAGCGTGAGAACGCTACTCGGATTTTCTGTACTTTGGTGGAGTAGTATTATGTAGGCAGCAAACTGAACTGATTAGATTTTTGGAGCTGAAGGTAATAGTTCAATTAGGTCATCGGGGATAAAAACATGTCTATTTGGCTCGTTACCTTTTGGCATATAATTGAGAAGGCTATGCGATTTTCTTGTAAGTTGGGTGAAGTATGTATTATGAGGCACAAATAGAATTGAATAGATTTTGGAGCTGAAGGTCAAAGGTCAGGTCACCGGGGCTAAAGTATGTTGATTTTGGCTCGTACGCGATTTTTTTTTTTTTTTTTTTTACTTGAAAACGTTTGTTGGATTTTTTATGATACTTGGTGAGTAATGTATTAGAGGAAACCAATAACTGATTATGATTTGGAGCTGAAAGGTCAAAGGTCAAAGGTCACCGGGCTAAAGTATGTCTGATTTGGGCTGATTACTGCGATAATTGAGAACGGCTGCTCGTATTTTCTGTACTTGGGTGAGTATGTCATGTATTATGAGGCACAATGAACAGATAGATTTTGGATTTCAAAAGGTTAAAGGTCAGGGCTAAATATGTTGAATTTGGGCTGTTACGCGCGATATACTTGGAAAATGTTTTGTGATTTTAATGTAACGTTGGTCGAAAGTTTTTATATAGGCAAACCTAAGAAATGATTTAGGTTTGGTAGGAAAGGTCGAAGGGTCAAAGGTAAGGGTTAATATGTCTGATTTGGTTTGTTACAGTGATAACTTGAGTATTGATCTGGTCCGATTTTGATGTAACTGGGTAGAAGTATTAATATAACAGCCAATGTACTGGATTTCGATCTTGGAGTTTGAAGGTCAGAAGTCAAGGTCACAAGGCTCATGTCTGAATTGAGCTATTTAAAAACTGCTTATTGATTTTACTGTTACGTTGGTCAAAGGTCACATGGTTATTTTATAGAAACGAGCACCAAAACCTGAAGCATTTTTTTGAGCGTCCGGAGAGGCATGGTGAACATAGCCCGTAGGGCGATCGTCGCCTTGCTGGTATACTACATAACGTAAATGAAGCATGTGTTTTATATCGCTTGGTCTGTAGATTAAAAGTCGCAGAGTTTACTGGTCTCATTGCTATTCGTCGTCGTTGTATTTTTGCGAAAGCATGCGAACATCATTTAATCGGGCTGTCGTTCGAAAACTAAGTCACACAACCAGTAACCTTTTATCCGCTACTTTGCTGCTCGAAACCCAGTCACACATACATTAACTTTTTGCTCATTTTCTTGCTTTCGCAGATCTAAGTTTTGGTGTGTGTAAATTTGTTTTTGGTCGGGCCGGCTCGCGAGGGCAAGCTAGGCATCTAGGGAGTGACAATGTGTTGTGGCTGTAGCGTAGGTGTGGTGCTGTGTTGTGGTCGCATCACCTTCCGAAGGGATGGAGGCTCTCAGGTGTTGTGTGGGCGGGAAGGACAAGGACAGGTAAAGTCAGGGGGTGGTGCAACAGGGGTGGCTGGGGAGGGGTGCCCCCCATTTGTGGGGTGGGGAAGGGGTGGGGAGGTTGCTTTAGGATGCTAGCAAGGAAGGTTAAGTCAGGGGGGTGCACAGGGGTGGTGGGGGAAGGTGATTAGGGACTGCTAGGGGGTGGGGGAAGGGGTTTGCTTTAGGACTGCTAGCAAGGACGTTAAGTCGGGGGCGGTGCAACTGGTGGTGGGAAAGGGGTTTGCTTAGGGACTGCTAATAGCAAGGACAGGTAAAGTCGAGCGTGTGCAACAGGGGTGCTTGGGAGAGGGGTGGTTAGAATCCCCCCCGTCTGATTGGGGAAAAGGGGTTGCTGGGCGCGGTTGCCTCCCTACCCTGATAGCCTTATTCGGAACAGATCCAAACTTCAGGTAGTTGTGGTGGGCGGGGAAGGGGATGCTGGACTACTTATGTCTGAGGAAGTTATGGAAAAGGGGCTTGTGGAACAGATCCACAGAAAACATTAGGGGTTTGTGTGGCGGGGGAAGGGGGGCCTAAGCAAGACAGGTAAGTCAGGAGTGGGCACTCGGCTGGCTGGGGAGGGGTGGTTGCCCCCCCTTTGTGGGTGGGAAGGGTGGGGGAGGGGTTGCTTCGGGATGCTAGCAAGGACAGGTTAAGTCAGGGGCGGTGAACAGGGGTGGGTGGGGAAGGGGTGGAGGAAGGGGGGTGGGGGAAAAGGGGTTTGCTTAGGACTGGAGGCTAGAAGCGTGGTTAAGTCAGGGTGCAAACAGGGGTGGGTGGGGGAAGGGGTTGATTAGGGACTGCTAGGGGGTGGGGAAGGGGTTGCTTAGGACTGCTAAGCAAGACGGTAAGTGGCGGTGGCAACAGGCCATGGGTTTGGGAAGGGGTTGCTTAGGGACTGCTAGTCAAGGACATGGTAAGCGGGTGTGCAACAGGATGGGTGGGGGAAGGGGTTGCTTAGGGACTGCAGCCAAGGACAGGTAAGTCGGGCGTGCAACGGCGTTGGCTGGTGAAGGGGGTGGTTGCAATGCCCCGCCATTTGTGTGGTGGGAAAGGGGTTACTTAGGGGCGGTTGCCTCCTCTCGATGAGCCTTAATTGGAACCATCACAAAAACTTCAGGTAGTTGTGGGGGGGGGAAGGGGGATGGCTTAGGGATGCTTAGGGGGATGCTGTTTCAAATTATAAGAAACAGCAAACCAAACTGACGATTTTTTGAGCGTAGACCGAAGAAGGATGGTGAACATAGCCCGTAGATGGCGCGTCCCTTGCGTTTGTATCGTACAATACTAACTGGAAGACAGTGTTTGATACTCGTTGGCTGTAGATAAAAAGTCGCAGACGTTCTGCGTTCTCATTGGCTTACATTCGTCGTCGTTGTATTTTTTGCGAAACATTGCGAAACAGTAATTATCGCGTCCGCTCGAGCAACTACATCACACAAAGTACTTTTTATCGCTACTTTGGTCGCTCGAACTCCAGTCACGACAACATGTAAATTTTGCTCATTTTTCTTTGCCTTTCCGGCCAGATTAAGTTTTTTGGTGTGTGTAATTTGATTTTTGGTCCGGCTCGCGGCGAGGGGCCAAGGCATAGGGCCTATCATAGGGGAGTGACAATGTTGTTGTGCTGTACGTAGGCTGTGTGCTTGTTGGCCATCACCTGTCGAAGGATGGAAGGGCTTCAGGTGGTTGGGTGGGCGGGGAAGGGACACAGGCAAGGTAAGAGTCAGGGGTGGTGCAACAGGTGGGTGGGGAGGGGGTCCCCATTTGTGGGGGTGGAGAAGGGGGTGGGGGAGGGGTTGCCTAGGGACGCTAGCAAGGACAGGTAAGTCAGGGCGGTGCAACAGGGGTGTTGGTGGGGGAAGGGTTGTATTAGGGACTTGCTAGGGGTGGGGGACAGGGGTTGCTTAGGGACTGCTAGCAAGGAAGGTTAGTCTGGGGGGTGCAAGCGTGGTGGGTGGGGAGAAGGGGTTGCTTAGGGACTGCTATAGCAAGGACAGGTAAAGTCGAGCGGTGGCAACAGGGGGGCTGGGAGAGTGGTTGTTTGCAATCCCCCCCCCTCTTCCTGCCGTTTCTGATTGGGGAAAGGCGTTGTTTAGGGGGGTTGCCTCCCTACCTCGACTGAGCCTTATTCGGAAAGTCCACAAAAACATTCAGCTAGTTGTGGTGGGCGGGGGAAGGGGGATGCGTAGACTACTTATCTAGGACTATTATGGAAGGGGCTCTTTGTGGAAAAGATGCCACAAAAACATTTAGGTGGTTTTGTGGGCGGGAAGGGGATGCTAGCAAGGAAGGTAAAGTCAGAGGTGGTCAACAGGGTGGCTGGGGGAGGGTGTGGTTGCCCCCCCCCATTTGTGGGTGGGGAATGGGGTGGGGGAAGGGGGTTTGCTTTAGGACTGCTAGCAAGACAGTTAAGGTCAGCGTGTGCAACAGGGGTGGGTGGGAAAGGGGGTGAGGAAGGTGGTGGGGGAAGGGGTTGCTTAGGACTGCTAGCAGGACAGGTTAAGTCAGGGGCGGTGCAACAGGGGTGGGTGGGGAAGGGTTTGATTTAGGGACTGCTAGGGGTGGGGAAGGGGTTTGCTTAGGGACTGTAGCAAAGGACATGGTTAAGTCGGCGTGCAACGAGGCATGGGTGGGGGAAGGGTGCTTAGGCGATGCTAGCAAGGAAAGGTAACGTCGGGTGGTGCAACAGCAGTGGGTGGGGGAAGGGTTGCTTAGGGATGCTAGGTCAAAGGACAGGTAAAGTCGGGGGCGGTGCAACAGGCGTGGCTTGGAGAGGGGGTGGTTGAATCCCCCCCCCATTTGTGGTGGGATGGGTTACTTAGGCCGGTTGCCTCCTCCTCCTCGAATGAGCTTAATCGGGACACATCCACCAAAACTTTCAGGTAGTTGTGGTGGGCGGGGGAAGGGGAGCTAGGACTGCTAGCAAGGAAGGTAAAGTCAGGGGCCGTGCAACGAGGGGTCAGGGACTGGCTTAGGGGTGGTCTGCTCCACCCTTCCGCCCCCCGGCTCGTACACTGAAATCAATTTTTTTTTCATGAAATTTGGCTTGGCTGGCGCCACCTTGTGTAAAGTGACAGTATGCAGAATTAACAGGTTTCGGTTGTTGAATGTCCAAAATTTCGTGGTGCCCCCAGGTGCCCCTCAATATGTAAGGAAGCTTTAAAAAGGGGGGGGGGTGTCATTGTTCGGGGTAAAATACAGCTTTTTTTGTCAAAGGGCCAAAGGGGGTGTTCGCAATGTCAAGTAACTACGAAAACATGTAAATGTGCGATTTTTCCTTTAGCAAGACGGCTAAAATCAAAATGTAAGTCATTGCATGCACTTTTCGGCGGGTGAGGTGAGGGGAAAATTGTGGACGCTGGGATTCGAAAAAAAATGGCTACCCCCCCACCTCCGCTGAGCGGTTTTCCGGCGACTGGTGGTCGAAAAAAAAAAGATTTGTGTAATGATGTGTATTGTGCCCGCCTCCCAAAAAAAAAAAAAAAAAAAAATTGTGCCAACTTACAAAATTTCAAGGGTCCCTCAGTACCCCTCTGAAAAATCTAGCTACGCACTGTTGTAAGGGGTTGCTAAGGCATTGTATTGAATAGTTTATTTAGTACTATAACAGAGAGAGTGGAGATGGAAGACATGGAAAGAAGAATCGAGGTGTTGACCTATGAATTCTTATATTCGGTCTTCTCTTTTAACAATGTTGTCATTGTCGGTCAGCGGAGGGGGCTAGGGAATAATACAGGGATCGATATTCAAAGTACTGTATTATGACTTCTCAATAATCGTGGAGGAAATCTCTACCATTAATTTCAGTGTCGAATGTACCGGTATAGTGAGATACTCAGGGAAATGACAATATCAATGAATAGATGATTTGAATACATGATTTAAAAATGATTTATACTTCATAATATTGATTTGAAGACATGCAGCGTTGCAGTGGGATAAGAGAGGGGGATAGAGAGGGAATAAAATGGATAAGAGTAGGTGGGATAAGAGGAGGATAATTAGAGGGGTAGAAGGGGGAGAATTAAATGGGGATTGGGAGAATAATGGGCAATTGGGCAATAAAGGGGGAATAAGAGGAAAAAAATCAGGGGGAATAAGAGAATAAATCAGGGGAATATGAGAAGATGAAGAGGGGGCAATACGAAGAGGGATACAAGCATAAGGCTGGGGAGGGGTTGGAGGATTTGGCGACATTAATTGGGAGATGGGGAGGATATGGGATCTCTCCCCCCCAAAAAAAAATGAGGGAAGAGGTGCGTGGGTGCAGTTCACGGCGCGAAGCGCTATGAAGCTATTCATCGCAGATTGGTCTGTGCACATGGTACAGTGTAACTTGAAGCTTTTATTACAGCAATTGATCATAGTGTGGACTGCGGAGGCATACCGCATCGACTGCGCGCAGCTCGAACGTCTCTAGTTTTCTTTCCTATTCTTTCTTCCTCATACAATATACTAATTATATTTTGGAACAGTCGGTGAATTGTTGCTCGACTGCAAAAGCGATAACCTTTGAAACATTTCGAGCAGAAATATATTTGTGGAAAGTGAGCAGGAATTATAATGATCGACCGAAAACAAATGTAAGGGCCTAACCTACGCACTTGTGAACATGATTGCCATTTACACATAGTAGGGTCGCAAATTTCCCCATTGCAGGGAAGTAGAAATTGGGTGTTACGATTTTAAGAAGAATGGGTGGTAACACATTTGTCTGCTTCTCCTTCTGCTGTGTGACTGCCTTTCTTTGTCTTTTCTTTTTTTCTTTCTTTTTTTCGTATATTTATTTCTGGCTGTCTGCATCTTTCTCGCTTTCACTTTTCAGACTTTCATTCCTTCTTGTTCTTGTTTTTACTTCTTTCTTTCTCTGCTCTTCTCCGTTTCTTTTATTTTTTTTTGTTTCTGTCTGTCTGTATTTTTTCTATATCTGTCTGTATTTTGTCTGTCTGTATTTGTTTCTGACTATTTATTTCTGTCTGTCTGTATTCTTTTGTTGTCTGTCTGTATTTCTTTGTCTGTCTGTATTGTCTGTCTGTATTTCTTTGTCAGTCGTATTTCGTCATGTCTGTTCTGTTTCGCTGTCGATTCTGTCTGCATTCTGTCTGTCTGTCTGTCTTCTATTTCTGTCATCTGTATTTCTTTCTTTGTCTGTTCTATGTCTTTGTGTCTGTCTGTCTGTATTTCTGTCTGTTCTGATGTATTTCTTCGTCTGGCAATTTTTTTCTGTCTGTCCTGTCTGTTGTATTTAATTGTTTGTCCGTATTCTTTCATGTTGTCGTCTTTATGTCCTGATCTGTCTTGTCTGTATTCTGGTTGTCTGTTTGTCTTTTGTCTTCTTTCTTCTTCGTTCCTTTCTTCCTCATTTGTCTTAGCTCTTTTTTCTACATGTTCTGCATATTTAAAAGACTGTAGTGATGATGAGTGATGGATGATGATGAATTGATGCATGTATGATGATGATGATGATATGATGGTGATGGTGATGCTGAATTGATATGATGATGATGATTGACGATGATGATTGGATGATGATGATGATGATGATGATGATGATGATGAGATGATGATGAGCGATGATGATGAACAGCATCTGGATTTGCCCGTTTCGGAGCTTTATTTTTTGATAGGTAATTGTCTTCGGGCTACCACCGATCAGAGGCTGATCAGAGAAATTAACTGAGCGGTTTTTTGGCAAGAGGTCCTCTATTGCGCTGAAGAATCTTTAGAAGGTTTAGTCCGCCGGTTGACCAATCATTCACGAAATAGTGATAAACATAAAAGAAGAATTATAACATAAGTTTTAGAACAGTCGCGATTTTATCATTCATCAGGAGCCCCCCCCCCCCCCCCCCGCCCCCCTCCCCCCCCCCCCCCCCCCCCCCAATCATAACAGGAAAATGTTTCTGCATGGCGATTCGGCATAATGGGCATTACGATATAAAGTGGTGTAAAGTTTGGCGGAATATAACACAGTTTGTAAGTTTTAAAGGCAAAATGATATCATGCTCATCTCGATCCTGAATTTAAGCATACATCGTCCGCTCGGGTTTAGAGACGAGAATAGTCTTGCACATGATGTGAGCGTGACCGTTAAAGTCAAAATTTAAGAATGTTCAAATAAAAAAACTAGAGCAATTCGGTGCGCGCAGGCCGATGGGGTACCTCCGCCCCCCGTCCAATCCAACATTGAATGTAGGGGCATTGTTAACGCTTGACCGTTCAACTCTGAAATCTCATCTATGCCCATAGTATACAACTTACCCAAATTACATCAATATCGAAAGGCGTTTCAGTTATCTGTGGTAAAGATATCAGTATGGGTCCTCGTGACCTTTGACGCTTTGAATCGCTTAAACCCAAACTATGATCAGTTATTGGTTAATTATAACATTCTTCGCCAAGTTAATGAATATCCGATAAGCGTTCTCATATTATGTGGTTAACTTAAGACACTAAGTATGGAGACTTGTGACTTGGACCTTTGACCTTTTAACAATTGAATGTGATTGTTAATTGTACTTATATACAACTTCACCCAAGTAACATCAAATCGGACCAGCATTCTTAAGTTATCATGGTAATGAGCCAAATCAGACATCTATCACTCCTTCGTGACTTTGACCTTTGACATTTCAATCCAAACTCTATTCAGTTCATTGGTGCTATAATACATACTTCACCCAAGTACATCAAATCCAACATGCCTTTTAAGTTACATGTAACGAGCGAAATAAACGTTTTAGCCCTGTGACCTTTGACGCTTTGAACCAAAATCTAATCAGTATCATTGTTGCATCATATTATAGCATAATTCAATTACAGTACTCAAAATCCAACAACCATTTTCACGTGAATATTCGGGTATACTGATCCCAAGTGAACTATTTTAGCGGCGGTGACGCTTTTGACTTTGACCATTTCATCAAATCTTATCAGTTCATTGTTGCGGTCATAATACATACTTCATCCAAGTTATCAAGAATCCAACTTTTTCCTATTCCAAAGTTATAGGGGTAACAAGCCTACGTTACATAATTTTTAAGGCCAGGTGACCTTTGTTACTGTTTCAACAGCCCAAAATCTAATCAGGTTCATTGTTGCTTCATAATACATATTTCACCCAAGTACATCAAATCCTGATCGGCCGTGTCACAAGTTTCGCAGTAAAGAGCCCAAATCGAACATATTTTAGGCGCGTGACATTTGACTTTGACTCCAAATTCTTTATCAGGTCATTGTTGCCTTCATAATACATACTTCACAAGTTAGCATCAAATCCACCTTCCATTCAATAGTTATCTGAGTAACGAGCCCGGAAGGTCAGACATATTTTAGGGCCCGTACCTTTGACGCTTTGACCTTTCCAACCCCCAAAATTAATCAGTTCATTGGTTGCTTCATATACATGACTTCACCAGTTTACAGACCATCAAAATCGACAGGCGTGTACAAGTTCTGCGTAAGAGGCCCAAATCAGACATATTTTAGGCCGGTTGACCTTTGACCTTGACGATTTAAAGCTCAAAATCAATCAGTTCATTGTTCCCATAGTAACATAACTTGATCAGTTACATGAAATCCGATCAGCGTTCTTAAGTGATCGCGTAACGAGATCCGGTACGGACGGACGGACGGACGGACGGACGACACGGACGGACGGACAATACCCTTTCCGGATTTTGCGATTTGATACCTCGATGTAGCGCGTACATTCGTCGAGTAAATAAAACCCTTTTTACTCGTTTTTTCATCAGACGGCATGGTGTAGACGTTGTTCAATGGCACTGGCCCCCGGCGAAACATAAGCCTTCCGCAACTCGTTGCGGAGCATAGAAAAAATCGAGCTGCAAGTCAAGCTATGTTATCTTGTGAACAAGATCCATAAATGAACCCCTGAAGAAATGTTACTTCAAATGATGATGCTTTAAAACAGTGAAATTTATGAATACGCACAGCTATTCCTGGTTGTTTTCCCCCCTATAGTAGACTGCTGTATACCTTCGGCCTATACAGTAGGGCTTATGCATGCGGTATTTCGTATTGTGTTTTAGATCTCTCGACTCCAGTAGTGAGCACAGACACGATTTTTATTGACTGCAGCAATAAGCAGTAACTCGATTTGCAAAAGTCAACAAGATTGAATCAAGTTTATAAAGAAGAATCACTATTTTTGCTTTTATATGATATAATACGAAACATTTAAGAAAGTTAACACCGAAAATATGTTCTCCATTGTACTATCTATCTGTGTGAAAACAAAATCATCTGTGACAGAAATCCATAGAGATAAGATTACTAAGAAAACATGAGCGCGCACAGCGTAATACCGCGCGGCAATGCTGCTGTGCGAAGCTGTAAAGGAGGGCGCATATTAATCCGGGAAAATGTGACGTTTGCCGGATTCCCACACAACGAGTATATTACCGTGGGATAAATTGATGCATAATCGGGATATTTTGGTGGAGAACGGTCTAAAGACTTAGTAAAATGCGTGCCGATCCAATTGCAACAATCTTGTTTGACTTACTTGTTACTTTTATAGCTTTTTGGCTTTTGGGCTAAAAATTAAATTATTTGTAAAAAAATCAGATTTTCGGTCCAAAAAACTTAATAGAAGGTTTAAAAAGCCATACTATCATACATACGGCTCTGATCCGCAGACAAGCTTCTCATTCAACACAATTGCCCTCCTTTTTGGGGGGCACTTGGCCACTTTTCTGAAAAATCACATTTTATGATTTTTTGGTAGAAAAAATATAATTATAAACAGATAACAACAAATGAAACTAAATGACAAAATTCCCTTGTGGGTAAAAGAAATGCTTCGGCAACAGCACCTTTGACACATAGGATAGGCCTTGGTTAAATACTTTTTCATTAAAATGCTATGATGTTGATTATTATTTGACCAAAACCCGATTAAAAAGTGGCACTTTTGACCCAAAATGGCAAATGGCTAATGGTATGAAGAAAGTGGTATGATACTACGCATTTTAGATTCTGTAATACTTTGACAGCGTTTGTAACAATCTAAGCTCTTATCACAGTTTAATGCATAATTTTCCGATTAAAAATTCATTTTTTTTTACCAAAAGTATTAAAAATCATTTATTTTGTCAACGCAAAAATGCCAGCATGTCTAAAATTGGGTATCATGGGTAAGTGATTTATGCATAGGCCTAAAATTAAATATTATAAGCTCGGTCAGAACTTATTTCCGGGTTAAAAATCTAATTTTTGAGCCAAAAATCATAAAAAATGTGATTTTTAGCCCCAAAAGTAGCCTAAATGCGCCATATTGTGCAATTTTTGAATAGAATAATCTTTCTGGAAACAGAGCATATTTATACATAGGAATAAGGTTGTTAAATCCTTTTTTAATGTTTGACGAAAAAATCAGAATTTTCAAAAAAATGGATTTTTAAACTCAAAAATGGCATCAAAATAACCAATAATATAGCACTAGATCAAATAGATGTTGTTTTGACAATCAGCGCGTCTTTATCAACATTATCAACTTTCCGGATCAGAATCCGACTACAAGGAATTTATTGTTATTGCGTCTCTACGGGAAATCCGGGCAAAGTGCGGACTTTTGCGATTAAGAATGGCGGACGGCTCGACGTGTCGGCACCACTGAACTATGTCGCAGCGTCATTTGATCAGTACGCCTCTAGTGTTCTTAAGTATTATATCTCTATGAAAAATCGTAGAAGCCCTCTACTGGTCATATGACGTATCATTTTCATTCTCTTTCTCTGGTCAGGAAGTCGCTTGTTTACTACTTGCATTTTCACTCTTTCCATTAGTTTTCCAGCAATCACGGGTTTAGGGTTTACTTTCTAATCTTGCAGCATACAAACTTCAATCATCAATCATCAACATCAATCAATCAATCATCAAGCAATCAAGCTCAATCAATCCAATCAATCACTAATAACTCAATCAATTCAATACAATCATTCACTCAATTCAATCAATTTCAAGGGGAGAAGCTTTTCAGCTTATTAACTTGAGTCAATAGTTTACAGCCAAAATAAAGTCATTACCGATGGAAAATTCATTCAACTTTCCAATGTGCATCGTTCATTCACAAAGTGCTGGACACTCTGTAATTTGTGATAAATTACACAACATCTACAAAATGAACACCCATGCATGGCAAGGTATATTGAAGGGTATAGGTAGAGGAATGGGGCTTAGTCTATTATTCAAATCATTAAATTCCAGTATAAACATTGAGTTTCTAACTCCTATATTTTGGCTACTGAAATTTCTTCATACGGGTATTTTATTCTAAAAGCAGTATAGTTTTGTATTATTTGTTAGCATGAAAGATATGTACTGCTTCAGTCGGCTGTTTAAACGAGGCAAACACTCGGAGACTGCATGTTTAGGCCTCTATAAAAACACCGAATCAATAAATTCACATCCCGTACTAACAGCCTATTACTAAATGGAAACTTGGTTTCTTTATAAAACGAGACGATTAAGGTGCTTTAACGGGCAGCGCAAAAACGGTTAACGCCATGGCACTCATCGTAACGTGCCAATGAGGGAAACGCTCGTGGTACGTTCGTTGATGGTGCGGGCGGTAGTAAAAAAGTGGCGTGCAGTTCGTGACAAATGTTAAACTTTTAAAAAGTTTTTGGTATGACCCGGCCTGCGGCTGAACCCGCGACCTTCCGGACTGGAGGGCGACCTCTACAGCAACTAGACCCATCACACGGTTTACAATCACAAGATTAGAGATTTGAGGAGCGCATACCGACAGAATGGCACCTCAAGGTACGCCATTTGTGCGGGGTGATGCGGATTAAAATTCGTGCCCGTGTAAAGGCACATTACAGTTATTCGATTCACCGCTATGGTCTTATGCTTCATTTAATGAATTGATATTCCAATTCTCATACACTGTCTACCTTAGTACATGCTAAAATTAGTGTGAAAGGCGTGACATGAAAAAACGAGACAATGTATGGGAGAAATAAAGAACATCGGAACCAATTGGTTGAAAAATATGGGGCCAATCATACAGCAGCTGGATACGACATCCTGTCTGAAAGGATTTGTTTGAAGAAATGTTTTTATTTAAGGAGATCATGCATGATAAACACGGAGCTAAATTTTCTTAGTCCACGAGAGAAAGGAATCCTATAGAAAGCTGCACTACACGAATTTGTCTGCCACAAGGCATACTGATGGAATGAGTCAACTGTTGACTACAAATTTTCACTCCAAATCCTTTCATAGTTTTAATTGATTCTAGAATTACAGTTTAATCCCAATTGAGGACTACCACTTCATGTCATCTACCTTTAAAGCAATGGCACAATCAAGAACAAACGAGTTGAAACATATACATGCATATTTGATGAATATTACTTCTTTCTGGATCGATCGCTTTGAATTTGTTTACTTGACGAGACACAAGCATGATGACACCGTATAAAAACTGCACCCATGGAAAGCAGTACTTGGTATGTCGGTGTATGTATTACCTGGACACTTTTTATTTGGATGGCCAGAATTCACACAATAAACTTGATTGATTTTCTTGAAATCATATTTTTTTAATTCAATCAATGTCATATCTATATTATATTTAACAAAGTAAGAAAGTCGAGGATAATCTGACGAAATCGCAGTTGAACACCCCTTCAAAAATTTTTTATTTCTCGGCGCTGAATCGACCTGATTAACGACAACCGTGTTAGTCTATGCAAAGCTTGACCAGCCATTCATTATGCACGGGCATTTAGGAAAATGGATATTCAGGAAAAAAAGGCATGTATTTGTCATAGATGTGTAAAATTTATAAGTTTTTTTGTGTTCTTAAGATGTTCATACATTTCTTGATCCACCCCCACTCGACTCGCACACTTCGATTACGCTATTCCCGCGCGTAGAAAGCGGCGTCCGGTAATACAATATGTCCGGTAATACGATGCGTGGGCATACTTGTAGGAATCCTCCAAAGACGGATGCCATAAAGGGTTTAAAAACTGGAGGTGTGTATACACACCTATACACACAATATCACACAATACACACAATACACACAATGCCAGTCACACACCAATCTAAGACAATCGTAATTATTTAACAATTTTTTTTCACACGCAAAGATTGTAATCAATTGTATTCCAAAAGGTCTGCTTCCATTGCCTCATACTATTCGTTTTAAAAGCATGGAAAATATCTCAATTTCAAACCAATTTCTGGGGTTAGCTTTCCTCTCCTCTCTCCTACTTCTCATTCCACTCTCCCTCATCACCATTTCATCATCATCATGACATCATCTCGTCATCATATATATCATATCAACACACTCACATCATCATCATCATGTCATCATCAATCATCATCAT